>JAHPZR010037966.1:12500-27500 GCA_019787425.1 Platygyra sinensis | reverse complement strand
CGCGCTGCGTGACAGCATGTTTAAAATAGTTCTTCCCGCTAAAAAAAGCGTCAGTTTTTGCTCACGAGTTTTCAGTAATTTTATGGCTTGTGGCTTTACTAGTCGTTCTAAAATCTGAATTATAATACTGTAAATTATCATGTATTGCTTTCTTAAAAATTCAAGAAACTTGTTTCAATCCGCGATCTGTTCTCAAAACCCTCTTGTAAGCTAAACGTCTTCGTAAACGCCAGGTTGTATTTAGCTTTCAAAGCATTTTCGGTTTCCGTGACTTAACTTTTTGGTTTTAAAAACTAAAGCTTTGACTCCTTTCTCGTTAAGGTAGGCTCGATTTCCGCCGCTCTCTCGGTTCCGCGTGCCTCCCCGGAGCGCGGGCTCCTTTCCCGAACAGCGGCTGGTAATCGAGCCTATCTGAACACTTCGTCTCTCGTCAAGGAAATCCGATTAAAAATAACAAGACAAACTGTCACAAAAAGTTCTCTTTAACCATGTTGAAAAATGTCAAGCAAAGCGGTCCAATAACGACTGTTTCTCCAGATCCAGTCGGTAATCTCGACGACTTATGCATCCTATAGGGCATTGATGCCCTCTGATTTTTTCGTAACCAAGCTACTTGAACAAAACATTTTGTTTCAGTTTAGCTGTGTTGTGTGTAGCTTGCCAAAAGCCCCAGTGCTAAACAAGTCACGAAGACCTTTCCAAAAAACCAACGTTGTGGGGGACTCTATTTGCCGACGAATAAACACAGTGTGAATTCGAACTCTAAGTTTAAAAAAGGCACTGCCGAGCATCTGAAATGTCTATAAATACCAAATATGCTCAGTGACAGTTTGTTCGGTGAAAGACAAAGCAAAAGACAACTTCGCCGTACGAACTGGAGCCCGAGCTATGTTATCAGTGGCTCAATTAAGGACGGTGCTTACTAAATACAAAGGTTTTTGCGACAGGTTAGGACCACGCGGAAAAAGTAGATAATTGCAAGGGCTATTGGAATCCACAAAGAAAAATAAGGATAGCCACGCATTTTTTCGAGATAAGTAGCCTTGAATCTCAACAAAAATGCTGACATCAGCATTTTTCTGAACAAAGAGGGAAAGGATATTTCCTCACAGATTTCCTTAGAACTCCCTCCTACATACAGAAAGGCAAACACATTTTAAAAGATCTTTAAACTACATGGCAAATATTAACATTAAAATCATTTTCGGCACGCTTTTAATAACAAAATCGTTGCAAAAGCGCTATTAGCGTCTCTGACAGCCTTCCTCTGATTCATCTAAAATACAGTCTAAACAGGAGCTATAATCGGGGACGGAGACCGTAAGCGCGCGCCATTTCTAGTATTGGGGTTGGCGCCATGATATGGGACAATTTTTCTATTTTTAGAGCAAATTGCGCCATTGCCTGCGGCACACGCGCGCACACTGCTGCGAGGATTTTCGCGGATGTCGCGCAGGAGAAATGGCGTCCGAAATTCCCGAAATCGTTTATGCTTTTGGATCCGTTTGGCCCATCACTCAACGCCTTCATGGCTGTTGGAATTTTGATTAAGTATTTCCGCCGTAAGTTGCTCCAGTCTGAGTGAAGGCGGTGCCTAATTTAGGTATGTCTCGCTTTTTATCCCTGACCAAGTTGAGTTACGCTGCTCCTTTTACGACAACTTCACATTACTCCAATCTAAATTTCACATATGAAGAAGATTAACAGCTTTTCCATAACACAGAAGAAAAAAGAACTAGTTGGATATAGCAGCGTTTAGGCCCAATAAGTGACAATAGGTTTATGTCCTTAGATGCTGCTTAGTTTTGTTTGTGTAAATCCAATAAATCGTCTGTTGTCCATTAGTAAGAAGCGCCCGCCGATTCGTGTTTTGCACAGCTAGTAAAACATGACAAATTGGACTTTGCACTTTGGTGTGAAACGTATATCGAACTCATATAATATCTCTAATGTTTAAGGTTGATTAATGTTTGAGAACATATTAAAAGCTTAGCTGAAAATATGTGAAAACAGCAGAAATAATCAGAAAAGTTACGATGACGCATGTAATCAAAACTCGAATAAAGATTTCGATTGAGTTAAAACTCCTTGTCTATTTTATTTTCGCGGCGAAAGAAAGAAGAAACACACATGATGTTAGTAGTCTTTTGGTGAACGTTAGTGAAAATTGTTGTAGTATCTCAGCACAAAAGACAACGAAACAAATCTTTTTCACGATTTTGCTTGACAATCTGAAAACACCGACTCGGACTTGAAAGTGCACGCGCTGCAGTATGCAAATGAACTACTCGTACGCGTCAGACAAAAACTTTTGCAAACTAGCCAAACGAGCAGAAAGAACAAGAAACTATCAAAAACAGGTTTTGGTTATGATTAAGCATTGTTTGGCAAACTCACAAATTAACAGCTCGACACCGGAGTAAACAGTGTTCTTACAGAACTCTATAGAACAAACACAAAAGTTTACGCGTACAACTAGCCGGCGAGCGGATTTTATTCATTCACAGCGCGAAATTAAAGAAATTCTCGACCTTGAAAAACACACCTTTTCCATTAAATCAGAGGATGAAAGTACATAGAAGAGCCCTGCTTCTTCTTCTCTGCCTTATTCCCTGCCATTGCTGTGAAAAATCGGCAAGAGGATCTCGCAACTCTCACAATTTCATCACACAACGTGACAACATCCACGCGAGAGGCCAAGACACGTGCGTGGATCAGCGCGGATATATGACGTCAGGAAGGCGCAATTTGTTCTAAAAACAGAAAAATTGTCCCATATCATGGGTCCACGCGCATCCTAAGACTTACGGTCTCCGTCCCTGCTTATGGCTCCTGGTCTAAATACCTTTTGCTCACAACCAGAAACTAATCCATTTCGCAACATAAAATGTAGGGGTAACCACACGTTTTTTTTTTTAAGATATTGATCTTTTTTGAAAACTTTCACGGTCCGGCGGTTACATGTTTTCCTGTCACCTCCCCAGTAAGTAAGACATTTGCGTTTTTGCGCGCGCACTACGCCATCTGCAGGTACATGAGTACAGTTTGGTTTCAGTGTAATTTTCGAAAGATAACAGCCAGCTTTTCAGGTGGAAGACGTTAACATTTATGGCTTAGCGATATGCTGCTATTCCAGTGTTCCTGGTTTAAGTACAGGTTCATTAAAAGTGATTTGGTCACAGTAGGAAAATTTTGCTTTAATTTTAGTCGTGTACTTGGTGGCGTAGTTGATTGCGTCAATGTCAACTCCAGCGCGCGCGCGCTTAAACCATGGCTTGCGTGATGCGCAGAATGTGTGCGCACTAGCAAAAGTAGCCACCGTCCTTAACTGTGCAATTCGCGAGTTACGTTATGATTGAAGACAATCTAAAAAAGCGCCCTCCCCTTCGAATAACTACACCCAGTACTCTCTTAAATCTAGAAGAAAAGCGCCCCGGCCGGGCAGTGATCAGAACACTTACGGTAGAACGATTAATAACAATGTCACAACCTAAATATTGCATTCTGCAATCCAGGTAATGAGTTTTTTCAGCAAATCATGGCTAGAAATCGCAGAAAGTCGAAATGGCAAAATATTTTGAGGGAAATGATTCTGAGTAATGTTTTTTTTTTGGACTTTGCGACAAATGTTTCTCCGATTTGTCTGTAGATACCAATTTTAACTAAACTGGATATTAATAACGGCATAAAAGAAAATCGCAAAAATGATTTTCTATAGAAATCAACCGCCGCACTTTTGGAAAACATATCATCTAGCAGAAAGTGGCTAAATTTGGGTCACGCTCATTCAGGATTAAGCGGCGATATTTTTTTGGCACCCAGCAGAAACCGAAGAATTAAAACTAATATACCTCAGCAAACCAATAGCAGGACATATTTTATCCTACCACAATAAGAGTTTCTGGTATTTTTACCAAGTGTCCTCTAAGCTCACCTACAGTTGCCCGAAATTTCGGCTATTTGGGACATCTTGCGAGAACAAATAATGACTGATGAGGTGATATCTCCACTGAGAAACTTGAACGACTACATCGACAACTATCACAGTTGCTACGCATATCTTTTAAACTGTGAAAAGATGAAGGAAGGTCAAGTGGAGACCTCAATCTTGTGTTTCTGCCGGGTTTTCTCTGACATTTGCCTATTAAGAAGATTCCAGCTATAGGAAAGGAGTCATTTTATTATATAAAAGTCAGTGGTATACCAAGTGGTAACAAATTGATGAAAACGATACGAGATCCACACATGTGAAGATATGATATCCTCACAGGTAGATATCGAAGATATCGATGGTTTCACTGACATCAGATTAGTCTCTTAAATTGTACTTCAATTCGTTGGTGTATCATTGAATCTTCGGGTCTTTGTCGAAAGTCCTCGGCAATCTTCGGACATCTTGGGAAATTTCCGTAAATTCTCGGAAAATGTTCGGGTACGTTCGTCTGGTTTTCGGGACAAATTTGGAAAATCTTCGGAAGTGTTCGGAAAGTGGTTGGAAATCTTCCGAAAATCATCAAAAACGCCGTTATCAGTACGTTTATATAATAAAAAGAACATTACACGTTAACTCGAAGATACGAATTTAATGTTCTCGTTGCAAGAGCATATTGTTCTTGCCACTCGAACATAAAATTCACATCTTCTCGCCATCGTGTAATATCCAATATCTACTGAAGACAGATGCATTAATTTACAAATTATATCAAGATAAAAGTCTACAATTAAATATATAAGTCGAAGATGAGCGTTAACTATATTAACACCTTCACTTGCAATCGATTCAAAAAAATTTATATCAACGGACAGTTTATTCCGCATCACGAGAAGTTGTTGTAAACATTAACTTATTTATTTAGTTCTTTCGCTCTTTGCGTTTCTAAAACGCAAGTCACGGGTCAAGGGTGAGGGTCGAGGGTCACGGGTCAAGGGTCAAAGGTAAGGGTCAAGGATAAGGTTTTATTCAAATTTTAATGAAACTATAACTAAGCAAATCCATTACTGAACTAATTAATTGCCATTTGTAAAAGTCCTTCCGTAAAACAACTATGTGAAGACGTCTTCCGTGAGGCAGCCTATACAAACTGATTGTACAGGCTACATCATTAACACATAGTTTTTCTTAATATTTTTGAAGAGACTGCAACCTTTTGGAGAACTAATCTACTTCTTAACTGAACTAATTATAACATTATACTGGTAAAACAACAAAGTAAAGAGGTCCTCCATGTGGCCGCCTATACGAATTGATCATCCAGAAAGCTACATCAATAACAAATACTTTTTCTTAAAATTGTTAAGAAACTGCAACTTTCTGGATAACAAAAATACTACTTAGTTGAACTCATGCTTATAACATGTACATTTACACGTCCAGAGTCCCCTCTTAAAACGACAAAGTAAAGAGGTCTTCTGTGTGTCTGCCAATACAAATTAATCATGCAGAAGGCCATCACCAATAACTTCTCCTAGCAGTAACTAAACAAACGTATTTACTTTTATTTAATTTATTTAACACTTAAGGTGGGTTTGGTCAATTTCCAGAACGGGTCATTTTAGACGTTCTTTAATAGCTGATGCTGCAATTGTGGTGTCAAATAAATGACCAATGACTGGCAAACACGACATGTTAACATTTGCACGACTCAGTAGCTCACGGTCTGGATCCGCCATTGCATACCGGCAGAAAAACGTTTACAGGGACCACATGGAACAATTCGATCCAGCTAAGAAACCCTGCAAATTCCCGTAACTCAGTGGGAATTTATTTTAGTGATTTATTTTAGTGTATCCTAAAATTTACAATTAAATAGACTCCTAGCAGCTTTTTAGTTTATCTCATTTTTTTTTTATCGTTAGATCGAGCTGGAGGCCAGTTGTTTCCTTTCCAAACGCGCGGCGAGATCGAGCAAGCAAATGGATATACGAGCAGGCCTACCCCTCTCCCTAACCCCTTTGCGATGTGGTTCGGTCTCGATTTTACCCTTGACTCTCACTTTTGACTCTTTGTTCCTCACTTCTTACCCTGACCTTGACCCTTGACCCTCGACCCTCACCCTTGACCCTCGGCCCTCACCCTTGACCCATGACCCGCGTTTTAGAAACGCCGATTAAGGAGCACCTGATGTCATGCAGGAATGATATTCTAAGGAGGCGTAAGGACAACCATGTAATTTGCTTTCGGGCAATTGGTAAGTGCTGCATTTTCAGCCTCCTTTGTATGTTTGTGTTGTAGACATGTCTGTGATTATGTAACCTACTTAAGTATCAGCTTCATATACCACGCTATGCTGCAGTCGTAATGTCATCAGTTAATTATCGTAGATTTAACAAATTGACGACAGTTTTTTATGCGTCTGACCTGTTACTGATCATGAATTTCGTCATCACATTGTCAAAGTAGCTGTGGATCCACGAGGCGATAGCCGAGTGGATCCGCAGGACTACTTTGACAATGTTATGACGAAATTCATTGTCAATAACAGGACAGACGCAATTAAAAACTGATATCAATTTGTTTTTTACGATAACAAATTGTCGAATTGCCCGCACTCGCTCGCTGACGCGTCGCATGAATTTCAAATTCATGTGTCTGTCCGCATATGGACAATAAAATTTAACCAATGAGCGCGCGTGAATTTTGCAGTTATCGTAAAAACTAGTTACAGAAGAATTGTATTTTACTGGCTCAGTACTACCTATTTGCTCATTTACACAACACCAAAAACAAAAACAGTGGAGAGTTTAATTTCAAGATTATGTCACTTAATGCTCGAGACACTCGAGACCTTCACAAGCGTAAATCAAAAACAAAAATCGGATGTAACGTTTCTTCAAGAGACATATAGCACACCTGAGATTATAAACGAATGGAAATTTCAATGGCGCGGAAAAATGATTCCTAGTCATGGTTTAAATCATAGCACAGGAGTGCTTGTCCTTATTAATGAGCAGCTACAGTACGAAATAAAAAAAAAAACCTTAATAGACGATGAAGGTCGATATATATTATTGAAAATGACCATTTAAGAATCGCCATTTCTGCTGCTTAATTTATACGCTCCTACCAAACTAAATGAACAAAAAGTCTTTTTTCAAGAAACTTTATCTGCTGTTTAAAGAGCTAATTTTGATACAGAATGTAGGGTCATCATTGGCGGATATTTCAATGTTCATTTAGACGCCCGATCGAGTCTCGATAATTCCGGAGGCCAAAGGAAACAAAATCTACCGTTAGAAATATTCAAGATATCATGCTCGAATATAATCTCATTGATATTTGGAGACTACGAAATCCTGATAAAAGGCAGTTTACCCTGGAGGAAAAGAAATCCTATTAAACAACGTCGTATCGACTTCTGGCTTAATTGTAAGCGACGACTTACAAGACGATGGCAAAAAGCAGAAATCATTGCAGCTATTAAAACTGATCACTCGGACTAGTCCAATCGTGTGTGCCGACCTTTTTCCAGGGTAAAATAATAAGATCGAGGGCGAACTGTTACGAACAAGGAGAGAAAAATTCCAATTACTTTATAAGAGGCCGTCTCTCTAAAAACCGACCACTGATTTTACTTCGAAAATTCGATTTTTCTCATAAGCTGGGATTTTAAAGCTCTTACCTAGTCAATCACTAAAAAGAGTCTTATTTGATTAAAAATTGTAACTGAATTTTCCTTGGCTTAATTCAAGTTCAGTCCGCTCGACTCAAATTCCATGCCTGCCGAAACTGGAAAAATAGCATACATTGCTGGCGCTCTAAAAAAGTTAATATTCGCTCAAAAGTCCCAGTTTTTTTTTTTCAACTATAGATATATCACAGCAGTGTTTTTTAGCCATGTTGCAATTATAACTCAATATTTTTCCCTCAACGGTTAGAAGCAGATTTTCCACCCGTTAAATCGAGTTTTCCAACCAAGGACGAAAATAGCTCTCTTTCGAAGGCACGTTTTAAAAATGTGGCACCTGTTCGAAACTGCTGAACAACATAAATAGAAAGTATAAATAGTATAAATGACATTTAATTTAAAACGATAATAAAATCTGTTTGCCCACTAGGTTTTGAAAACTGACAACCACTTAAAGAATGGGAAGTTTTGAAAATATTCCAGTGAGTAACATGCTCGTAAAGTGCTCCGATAAATTCACGTAAAACTCTTACTGGCTTCAAGATCAAAGTTTTGGTACTTTGTAGCGATCATTGAAGCCTAGGTAGCATTAAAACTGCCAGCTTTTCATTCCAGAATCATGATGTGATACTCTCGCGAAGATTGGGAATAAAAACACCTGTTGTAAACACAAAATGGCCGGAGCATTTATGAGTCCTTCTGTGGATCCCCTGATCCCCACCGTTTACTGTTCATACTTGTATGTGTGCGGAGAGTTGTCTAAAAGGGTAATTCTACAAACCTTTTTAAGAGGACTCTACATCATTATACCGACTTCGAGGAAAACAATGGTCAGTAATACAAAAAACATGGAAGTATGTGACCGTCACGCTCGACACAGATCAGGAACGTATATAAAATGTACCTACCGCTGGAAGGAAAAGCTGGCAATTTTAATGCTACCTAGGATTCAAGGATCGCTATATATGTGTTGACATTCGGCTGAGCTGAACTGTAAGTGACAGCGACAAAGAATGTAAATATTTTCCTGTTGGCATGAAATGCTTGCGTGCCGCTATGGCATTTTAAAGTTATTCTATTGTTGTAACCATATATAAGGTTTGACAGGTTGTAACGTATTCATCTCAGCTCTCGAACTTTCAAATTTTAATTTAAGTTCATTTCATCTTGTATGTCTGGTAATCTTACATCACCTCTAGCCCCCAGAGGTTAGTGCGCCTGCATTTGGTTGGGGAATACGTTCCCATTTTTCCCACTGGGATTTTGGGGTTTCGTATCAGTCGGTTGCACAAGCTTTATGGCCTGGTGGTATTTACTTACAGGTGTTATTGTAACTAATGTCTTATTTGAGCTTTCTAACGATTCTCGGACGGCATTAAACACTCAGGCTCACAGTTCGAGCTGCAAACCCATTCCTTTGTACGAGTCATGAATATAAATAGGAATTATTATTTGGATCTCTGTTTTTTTCACACAAATTGAACATGTCAAGTTGTGTCCCAATCAATGGTTTCTAAACACCAATGTTTAAAGTCGAAAGAGGTGTTAGACAAGGAGATCCTTTGCCGCTATACCTCTTCATTATAGCTTTGGAACTTTTTCTAATGAAAACTCGAAACGACCCTTGCATTAAAGGCATTAAGATGGACAACACGGAGGTTAAAATTGCTGCCTTTGCCGACGAGTTGACAACATTTCCACAGGACAAAAGTTCTTTACAACACCTCTTTAGTACTCTAAAAGCATTCGATGGGTGTTCCGCCTTGAAACTTAACAGAGACAAAACGAAAGCTTACTGGCTTGGTAGCAGGCACAATTGTAATGGAAGCTTGGATATAGAAACGGTTAACGAACTTATGAAAATTCTAGGAATTTTATTTGAAAATTAAACGAGACTTACCTGTAAGTTGAAGTTTGATTATAATTCTGCCAAATCATGGATAGTACAGTAGGGTTAACATGAGATGCGCACGCACCGCCGTAGGTCAGTCTTAAAAGCATTTTGTGGTCACCTCAGCCCAGCCCAAGCGGAAATGAACTGCCTAATTGAATGTACTGAGGCGACAGAGACAACAAAAAAAGGAAGAAGGGTAGGTAAGTATGGGTGCTCGGGGCATGTTAACCCTACTGTACTATCAATGATTTGGCAGAATTATAATCAAACTTCAACTTACAGGTAAGTCTCGTTTAATTTTCAATTCTACCAAATCATTACGTACATCCGGGTTCCCATGAGATTTCAACGCGGTGAGCACAAAATAACAGGCACCCACAAAAGCTGGAGAAAGTCCAGACACTTTAATAGTACAAAAATTGTTGTACAAAACCAATTCTAATTGAGAACAGCCAAACTCATCTGGTTAGTAACAGCAACTGGCTTATTATAAAATTTCCGACAGGTGGACTCCTCAGTCCAACCAGCAGTGGCTAGAATTACATCAGTAGAGACAGACAAAAGGGCCTTACTAGTTGAAGCGCACCTAGTGCTATGACCAGAAAATTTTCCTGTATCAATGCCTGCCTGTCCTAATACAATCTTAATCCAACGCCCAATAGTGGACGAGGTCACTGCTCTATGCGGCTTAATGAATGAAACAAGCAATTTGATAGAATTCCTCAGTTTCTCAGTGGTCATGATGTAGTAGCTCAGTGTTTCATAAACACAAAGATCCTGCACAGGATACTTGTAAAAGCAAACATTACCAAAGACTTTGCCAGGTTTATCCTGCTTAAGGTGTTCCGTCAAGGCAAAATTGAAACACTTTTCATTCTTCTGCATATATTGCTCTGATATGTCTAAAAAAGTCAGGGTCTGACATCTCTGCCCAGTAGTCAAGGCAATCAACATGACTAATTTCAGAGTGAGTTCTTTCAAACCGATCTCTTCAAGGGGCCAAAACAAACTTAGGTAATCCAGGACAGTATCCACAGACCAAATGTTATTGTATTTTGGCACAGGCTCGATCTTGTTAAAAACACCCTTAAGCTAGCGGCAAACAAGGAATTGCTTCCCCACTGATGTATGATCCTGAACATCCCTGACATTAATGTCAATGTTAGAGACTGCGGAACCAGCTGTATTCAGAGCAGAGTAACTTAAGCCTTTCTTGAAGAGACTGTGCAGGAAGGACAGAACAGATCTCACAGAGGGATGCAGTGGATCATGTGACCCTTCACCACAAAACTGTAACCACTTGTTGATATACACTTTGTACTGTTTGTGTACTGTCCCTCCAGGACTGCATGATGACTTCAAAAATTCGTGCTCAGTTTGAAACATGTCAGATCACAAGCAACGCGTACATGAAAGGTTATTAACAAGAAGCAGGAATTAAAAATTGGAAATTCAACACATTCAGTTTTCAGCCCGTTAGCTGGGCAAAATAACGGAAAATGGTGGGGGTACCTCCCAAGTTGATAAGTTTGCTGTCGTCACCGCTCAGCTGGTACACTGAAATCTGTGTGTGCACTTCATTGGACTGCAGAGAGAGAGACTACAGGCCATAAATTGTGAGTTCAACGAGAAATATTGAGTAAATGCTCCGGAAGAGTGTTTTGTCGTCAAACTGGCCGAAGTTTCTTACCTTGTCTTCTATTATAACACCATATATAGGGCAGATATATTAAAACTCGCTTAAATCTTTTTTGAATTCTCCATTATAAGAAAGAATGATACCATTGAACTTCCAAGAGTATTTCTATTCAATTTCCATACAAACTCTTATATTTCAGCCACAGTTCACTATACAAACCCCTATATTACGATTGGATGACCTGTGGAATAGAGACTTTGTTTAAAAAGTTTAAGAGGTGAGCTATCCGATATATATATTTTTTCTAATTTTTCATGGTTTACGGCGGTAGGCTTTAGGGTTGACTAAAGTTTTACAGTGTAAGTAAGCGTATTTTACACTCGATTTTTGATTCGGTTGGCAGACTGCGGAACGAAAGGCAAAAATAAGTCTGCATAATGCAGACTGGTCTCGAGGGTAAGATGCAGAGCATAAACTTTTTTTTTTAACTGAACGATGTTATCATTTCCACTTTTGAGACCTAACCGTAAACAGGGTAACTGGAGCATTATTTAGGCTAACCTGGGTGATATTCAGGCTAACCTGAATGATATCCAGGCTAAACTAAGTGATATCACGACTAACTGGAGTGATATTAATTGAGTGTGATTCAGGCTGACTGGAGTGTAGAATTTCACTACTACTTGCATTTTACGTATTACCCGGCTGTTGGATTAACGGTCACAAGTTGTACTGTTTGTTATCACACAAACTAAACGAAATTCAGTTACAGCTCTTCGCTTGGAACGTAGAAGGAGCTTGTTCAGTGTCATTTTATAAACTCGAGATATATATACTGTCACCGCTTCGTTGTTTATATTTTATACAGACTGTTGAACAAGCAGCTTCGCCCGCTACCAAGGAAATGAAGCCTGAGTGAAAATAAAAGCTATCATATTATTGAGTGTCAATAAACAACGCTTTTGTGAACAGAATATTGTTGTCTACATTTGCTGTGTCATTTTACTCGGAACAAATATCATACGGTGTCTATCTGGAAATGAAATTCACAGTAACGTTGGACGAAGACAGTTTTCTTCCATACATCTTTGTTGTTATTCCATAATCCCATAACCTATTATGAAGCAAACAAATTTAATGAAACTGCATTGTAATGTTGTGAGTAACGCCTTTCATCGCAGCGCCTCGTCGATCGTTATATTGAATTATACACTGTTGCTACGGAATAACGTCACGTGAACGAAAACTTGTGCAGCGATTGGTTCATGGTTTGTTTTGGTCAAGGTTATCAAAACTGAAAACGATCCCGGGCTGCTTAGGCCTGCGCTTTCCAAGAAATCTCAGCCTCCAGTCGCTAGCAATGAAAAAACTTCTAGTTCAGTTACAAGGTAACTAGTACACAGTGGTCTCTACTCAAGCATCTCAGCACTAAGTCTTACGAATCTTCTATACCACAGAGGTGGATTGCAACGGGACAGGACAGTGAAAAGTAAGGACGGCGGTTACCCTCTCATTGTAAAGCTCTTGGGTAATAATAGCGACTCATTTTAGTGTACCTTCAGCACAGACAGAGCTCTTGAGATATGGCCCGGCACAGTTGCCGTTGATGGCCACTAAGGAATCCTGTTCAAATATTTGTATGTTCTTCGTCAAAAGTTGAGTAAGAAAATAGCCGAGGTATTACTGACGTAAAACTCACTGCAGCTATCTAAACTGGTCTTAGACGCAGAAAAGGCTCTAAAACAAAGCAAAAACACGAAAACAACAACCAAGTAAAACGTCCGTGTCAAGTGCATTTACTCCTGCCATTCCTTGTCTCTGAGACTTGTGTTTGCCAGTCGGCCTGATACAACACTGCCGTCTACAAGCATGGTAAAAAAGATGTTTGTTTTTTATCCTGGTACCAATAAAAGTACAACAGATTGCCCGGAAAAGAAAACCTCAGTGCCGTTGTATCCAATCAGCATGGAATATGCCAACGTTGATGTTTTCTTTTCCTGCGGTTGCCTTGCGAAATATTTAGACCAGGTGCTTGCCATGGCCGCATAAACAGAATTCATAATATACCCTTTACAGGCAGTCAGCTCTACATTCAACAGCTATCAACAGCCATCCTTTACAGACGACTCCAAATTTCACAGACCCGCCATCTCTTGACTCAACTGTCCCTGGTTTTTAGACGCAACAGTCGTCAATACAACTAACAAGAAGTGCGCGCTTTACTGTACTAACTGCAAGTCAACAAGTTCAGTAACCTCTGATTGGTGTACCTCGCGCTCGGGAATTTCGTCAGTCTTATTACGCAAAGCTGTCAAGAACAGTTATGTTTCTGAGGAAGATTTTGTTCACAACTGCAGACCCGAGCTTAATAGCATTGTTTAGCAGATGGATCGTAGACTGAAAGGTCGTGACAAGTGTTTTTCTGTTTTTTTTTTGTTTTTTTTTGCTATTATAGGGAAGAGACAACACATGCATGTTCTTATGTTCCGTAAAGAAGCTAGAAACGCAACTTTTTTATCGCTCTCTGGTACGTTTCTTTGGCCAAGAAAATAATGGTGCTCCTTTGTAGGAGAGCAGGAAGAGATAGCATAATATAGTTTCTTAATTCTGTGGCATTTACAGACGTTGAATTAAGGGGAAAAAAAAACAAACAAAGAAAGGGAAAGGCGGATCATTCCTCACTTCAACCTAAGTTCACCTATTTTGTAGGTTTATAGGGCTTTCTAAGAGAAGATGATCTCTTGGGCTTTCTCTCGTCCCATTCGATAATAAGAAGATTTCAGTTTTTGTTCTCCACTAGGAAAAAAAGATCCCTTACTTCACGCGCTGAAGTTGTACTTTTATAAAGACGATTAGAGGAAGAGCGCTGACATTGGCGGAACGTTGGTCTTGCGGTGTCTCGAAGGAAATATTGAAGGGCGAAAAGAAAAGCAAAGACAGGCCTGCACGGACGCCCAATGTGGTTTTTGTGGTTGCGTCGCATTATCAAAACCTTCAAATTATACTTTTGCTCTTACCAGCATGCTCTTTCGCATATCGTTGCTGCAACAGTTGCAGTGGCTACAACAGGACCGGCGGTTTCGACTCTCTTCAGCTGTTATTTGAAGACAGACAGTGTTGCAAGTTGCTAGAGGGAAAGGTAGAGATGTTTTCTTAATTCCGTTAACGTTAAAAAGACGGTTTCGCGACCTCTTTATATTCTTATTCTTGCAGTTTGGAATCGAGTTTGCCTTGCTCCCATTTGCCCCTTATAAAGGTATGTCAGCCAATCGGATGTCAGGACTTTCGATCCAAATGGTCGTAAAGTTGAGTTTGTGTTTGTTAGAAGGGGTTTTCAACTGCATAATTCGCCTGAACGGCTAGCAGAACGCATACAAATGTTTTGCATGGCAATCCGCTCGTGTGTTGGAATTCCCTTAGTAAGGAAAAAGGCTAAATGCCTTTTATGAGCTTTGAAATGTGCCCTTAACATTTGTGTATTGTGTGCATAAACTCATTATGCACGCTAGAGTGGGTTTCACGAGGGTCGGGGCCTGTCTGGAAAATTTCAAACTCAAAGGAAAAGCAAAGACATGCCTGTACGGACTGCCAATGTGTCTCTTTTGTTGTTGCGTCGCATTACCAAAGCCTTCAATTTATAGTTTTGCTCTTACAAGCATGTGCTTCGCACATTGTTGCTGCAACAGTTGCAGTGGCTACAACACGACCTGCGGTTTCCACTCTTCACGAAAAGGTCAAAGTTACATAACATGGTGACATAATAAAATATACCTTTTGTTGTATAAAGTTTATGTGTTTTTTTTTGTAATTTTTGGAAGACTTTTTTGCAATTATCTGACGTA
>JAHPZR010037966.1:5000-7500 GCA_019787425.1 Platygyra sinensis | reverse complement strand
AACTTTTTCTCAGATATAGGCGTGAGATTTTTATCCTGGGAGTGCTGAGATTTTTGAAGACGACACGATCATTTCCGAAGATTCCCGAAGAAGTCCGAAGTCGTCCGAAGACGTCCGAAGTTTTCCGAAGACGTCCGAAGTCTACCGAAGTTGAAGTTATCGAGAAAACGCTTAGCCACAAGGACCGACGTTAGCTGATAACATCAGCGCTATAGTTCTATAATCGGAAAGTTTTGGACTGACATGGTCATTTTTTTAAGGCAGTTGTGATGTTGGTGTTCCCAGAAACGGCCATAAAGCTTTCTTCTAGCCGTTCATATTCTTTGTAATGTAAAGGCCGGTACACACGAGGGAGCTTATTCCTGAAACACGCTCCCGAAACACGCTCCCGGGTAAATACCCCAGCCAGTACACACGAAGGACACGACGAGGGAGATGAATGATGAAACAACCCGGTTGGGGCATGGGAACTAAAAAAATAAGTCAATTTGACTGGCCAACTGGAGACACGTCATTTCACGGCAAGCAAATTTCAGTACACACATGGGAGCTTGCTCCTGAAACAGATTCGTGCAACAGATTTGCCCCTGGAGCTTGCTCCCTCATATCAAACCAGTTTGATATGAGGGAGCAAAACTCGGGAGCAAAAGTTTTGTTGGGCAACACATTTTTTCGCTAGAAATCGTTGGTGCAGACGAGGGAGCTTTGCTCCGGAAGCGTGTTGCAGGAGCGTGCTGCGGGAGCAAGCTCCCTCGTGTGTACCGGCCTTAATGGTACAATTGTATAAAGAAAATGACACAGAATGAATGCGTTAAACGTAATTTAAACAGTAAACTACCTTTTTCACATAACACACCTTGGCTGGACTATACGTGGCTATACTTCCATACAATCCAACTCTCCAAAATTTGCGGTTTTGTTCCTGACGTTACGTACGACAGTAAGAGCGAGATGTACGAAAACTCGGAAGTTAGCACATACATTTTCCCGCCTTATGAGTGACCTACCAAATTTGCATACTGTGACGAAAGCGGAAACAGCCCTCGCATTTCCCAGTCCCAGTCTTAAGACGCGCGTAAACGCGAGCTCGCTCCCAATGCTTTTCACTTCAAAAATCAGAGATCGCGAGGTAAGGTATTGTCATTTATTAATTTTACACATGGTTTACGGGAACTTTTTCTAACAGTTTGTGTTGTTATTTTTAATCGGATTTCCTTGACGAAAGACGAAGTGTTCATCCGTAACGAGAAAGGAGTCAAAGCTTTAGTTAAGTCACGGAAACTAAAAATGCTTTGAAAGGTAAATACAACCTGGCGTTTACGAAGACGTTTAGCTTACAAGAGGGTTTTGAGAACAGATCGCGGATTGAAACAAGCTTCTTGAATTTAAAAAAAGCAACGCATGATAATTTACAGCATTATAATACAGATTTTAGAACGACTAGTACAGCCACAAGCCATAAAATTACTGAAAAAGGTAGTTTACTGTTTAAATTACGTTTAACGCATTCATTCTGTGTCATTTTCTTTATACAATTGTACCATTAAGGCCGGTACACACGAGGGAGCTTGCTCCCGCAGCACGCTCCTGCAACACGCTTCCGGAGCAAAGCTCCCTCGTCTGCACCAACGATTTCTAGCGAAAAAATGTGTTGCCCAACAAAACTTTTGCTCCCGAGTTTTGCTCCCTCATATCAAACTGGTTTGATATGAGGGAGCAAGCTCCAGGGGCAAATCTGTTGCACGAATCTGTTTCAGGAGCAAGCTCCCATGTGTGTACTGAAATTTGCTTGCCGTGAAATGACGTGTCTCCAGTTGGCCAGTCAAATTGACTTATTTTTTTAGTTCCCATGCCCCAACCGGGTTGTTTCATCATTCATCTCCCTCGTCGTGTCCTTCGTGTGTACTGGCTGGGGTATTTACCCGGGAGCGTGTTTCGGGAGCGTGTTTCAGGAATAAGCTCCCTCGTGTGTACCGGCCTTTACATTACAAAGAATATGAACGGCTAGAAGAAAGCTTTATGGCCGTTTCTGGGAACACCAACATCACAACTGCCTTAAAAAAATGACCATGTCAGTCCAAAACTTTCCGATTATAGAACTATAGCGCTGATGTTATCAGCTAACGTCGGTCCTTGTGGCTAAGCGTTTTCTCGATAACTTCAACTTCGGTAGACTTCGGACGTCTTCGGAAAACTTCGGACGTCTTCGGACGACTTCGGACTTCTTCGGGAATCTTCGGAAATGATCGTGTCGTCTTCAAAAATCTCAGCACTCCCAGGATAAAAATCTCACGCCTATATCTGAGAAAAAGTTGGCAGGTATATAAATGCATCTGTCTTTATGTATTATGTTTCTTTTGTAGCGACTTATCCTACAATCAACGGCAGAACTTATCTGATGGGCTTTTTGAACGTTTTCGTTGCCTGTCTATTCAACGTGATACATGTATATGGTAAACTTAACCTATATACCTAATCATTAACTTGAAGTAAATCCTAG
>JAHPZR010037965.1:7500-46841 GCA_019787425.1 Platygyra sinensis | reverse complement strand
GTGGAGTAATTAGCCGCAAAAATTTTTCGATTTGGTTAAATCTTTGATTTTCTATGGCTCGTCAAAGTACGTGAAATTGCCGCCATTTTGGTCCACGACCGAGTTTAACGGAGAATGGGTCGAGGGCCGGATGTGACGTCAAATCGAGAACACGATGATTCTGAGATTCGCATATTTACTTGTTTCTGTGGGAAAGGCTGGAAAAGTTGTTCGAAAAAAATGCTAGCCAGGTGCGCTGTAGTGTGATGTAGCAACACAACAAACTTACAGGAGGTACTCCGCTTCATGCCATACCGTTTTATGGAGAGATGTCCTGAAGAGAAGAAACGTACAAAGTGATGGCTCGATTCGTGCAAAGTGATAGCCGTCTAAGAGTTCGGTGATCTGTTCCATAAAGTATTTCAAACCAGATGATCTCGCTCGATGCCTGGATTTTCAGACAGAGGAAGGGATTTTGCTGACGCAGTGACTTAGCCGAGACGAATTTGGAATAACCGTCCATCGATTCATGCAGCTGTTGTTGCATCTGATCTGAGAAACAACAGCAGTCAGTCGGCACAGCCGACAGATAGTTTTGTATTTGCCCACTACTAATCTTAAAACTCCATTTCTGAAGTCATACAGGTTTAGTTCCTGGATATTCAGTAACACACTTTAAGGTAACATCAGCACCAATATCTTCAAGAACAAGATCACTCTTCTTTGAGTCTTGACAACCTTCTAACTCACTTCAATATAATAATAACAACAATAACATTCGCTGATGTTTTGAAGGGAAGCGACGCTACAATTTCCACACTCGCAGGAAAAGAACACAAACATTGTGTCATGGGATAATCATTTTGGTCTACGTTAAACAAATGAAGTTAAAATAATTTGAGAAAGTTAACGGACTTGACTTTTATTTATACGAAAGTATGTTAATGCGAGATCGAAGAATGCGCGAATTTAGTCAATATACGCATCACACGCTACATAGTCTCTTTGACTTCTACATATCATTGCCTTCGGGTCTGTCCGATCTGTCTGATCTTCAGAGCTCGTTCGAGTTCTTTGTCAGCATCCACCTCATTTGTCTATCCATTCTTCGTTGGCCAGAGAGTTGTCAGCATATAAATCAGCTCGGCCGTCATCATTTAACTATTCACTTTGCTTTGTTGACAAGTGCGAGTCGTCATTCTCTTCAGCGATATAATAAATTTCAGAGTCTTCTAAGTCAAAGCTCATTTCAGAATCCGACGAAGTAGAAGATATTGTTGATAAAAACAGAAATCTGTCGACTGTGGAGCCCCCAGCGAAAAACTTGTGCGGAACTCTAGGGGAACTTTAGGCAAACTTAAGGCAACTTTAGGCAACTCTAGCAACTTTAGGGGCAACTTTAGGCATTTTTAGGCAAACTTTAGGCAACTTTAGGCAACTTTAAGCATCCCGTTTACACAGGGGATTTTTTAAGTTGCAACAAGTTTCAAACATGTTCGAAACCACTGCGATATCGCGGCGACAAACGCACTGAAAATCGCATCTGGTTTACACGTGCGACTTAAGGCATCTTTAGGCAACTTAAGGCAACTTAAGGCAATTTTAGGCAATTTTAGGCAACTTTAGGCAACTCTAGCTAACTTAGGGCAACTTAAGGCAATTAAAGGCAACTTAAGGCAACCTTAGGCAACTTAAGGCGACTTTAAGCAACCTAAGGCAACTTGAAGACGTTCGCGCGAAAATTTTCCAGTCGATAGAATTTTTTTAAATTTGTACTGCAGGCAGATAATGAGTTACTTGTGCCAGAAATGCAAAAAAAATCGGGCATCACCGTCTTCATTTCAGAGGTAAAGCGTGTGGTAAACTATACTGATTTCGAAAAATTGTCCCATATAATTGAGCACCGTCTGCAGGTGTTTATAGTAAAAAATATCGAAGGTGAGTCAACGGAGGCAAACGATCTTAGTCATATTTTGTCGGAGTGGGTCTGTTGCGTAAATAATTCCAAATGTTACTAGCGTTTTCACAAAATTCAACCCTTTAAGAGGCATTTGAAACCGCCGCGCAGATGCACGAAGAGCTAATAAGAACGGAATTCGATAGTGCATTTTGCCAAAAATACAAACTTCTAGTCGATAGATTTTCTTCATTTTTTCCCTAAACGTAGAAAATCAGTAGAGAAAATGATCCATCGAAAGAAAAATTGGGGTCACCGTACGTCCAAGATCGTTAAATCCAAGCAAAGCTCTAGCAATGGCAATCTGCCCTATCATTTGTTTATTTTATGACTTAGCGTGCGCGCTCATGCATGACGTGGCACCTGAGTTTGCGTGCGCAGTAAGGATGCGCAGAAACATTAGCGCGAACGTCCGTAAGGCAACTTAAGCCAATTTAGGCAACTTTAGGACACTTTAGGCGACCTTAGGCAACTTTAGCCAACTTTGCCTAAAGTTGACTTAGCTGACCCGGGTTCAATTCCCGGCGTGGGAATTTCCTTTTTGCTTCCTTCGTCCTGGATTCCACATTGCAAGTCGTAATTACACAAATATGGCAATTTTTCAGAATAATAGACTATTCAGCATGATAGATATGTTTCTATGTTTTTCGGTTATAAAAGTTCGGGGTATTTCTTGGACACGTTGATTTTCCCATAAGAAATAGCGAGATGACTGAGTAGTAACCAGTACTGTTAAACTACTAGCGCACTTCCACGTGGTCTAGTGGTTAGGATTCGGCGCTCTCACCGCGCGGCCCGGTTCGATTCCCGGCGTGGGAATTTCCCTTTTGCTGCCTTCGTCGGGGATTCACATCGCAAGTCGTAATTACACAAATATGGCAATTTTTAAGAAAATAAGACTATTTCAGCATAATAGATAATGTTTTCTATGTTTTTCGGTTATAAAAAAAATTGCTTATTTAACGGACACATTGATTCTACCGTCAAAAACAGGACCAGATGACTGAGCAGTAACCAATACTGTTACATCACAAGCGAACTTCCCACGTGGTCTAGTGGTTAGGATTCGGCGCTCTCACCGCCGCGGCCCGGGTTCGATTCCCGGCGTGGGAATTTCCTTTTTGCTGCGTTCGTTTTGGATTCACATTGCAAGTCGTAATTACACAATTGTGGCAATTTTTCAGAATAATAAGACTATTCGCATAATGGATAATGTTTTCTCTGTTTTTTGGTTATAAAAAGTTCGGGCATTTTCTGGGACACGTTGATTTTCCCGTAAGAACAAGACGAGGTGACTGATGAGTAACCAATACTGTTAAACAAGCGCACTTCCCACGTGGTCTAGTGGTTAGGATTTGTCGCTCTCACCGCCGCGGTCCGGGTTCGATTCCCGGCGTGGAATTTCCCTTTTGCTGCCTTCGTCGGGGATTCACATCGCAAGTCGTAATTACACAAATATGGCAATTTTTAAGAAAAATAAGACTATTCAGCATAATAGATAATGTTTTCTATGTTTTTCGGTTATAAAAAAAAAATGCTTATTTTAACGGACACATTGATTCTACCGTCAAAAACAGGACCAGATGACTGAGCAGTAACCAATACTGTTACATCCACAAGCGACACTTCCCACGTGGTCTAGTGGTTAGGATTCGGCGCTCTCACCGCCGCGGCCCGGGTTCGATTCCCGGCGTGGAATTTCCTTTTTGCCGCGTTCGTTTTGGATTCACATTGCAAGTCGAACTGGTACACACTAGCCCATTTTGCACGGTAGCTTTACACATTTGCCATTTACAATAAAATCTAGCATGTATGCGAGGCCAATTTCGGGCTACTGTAGTTTTAGTCCCGAAATTTGCCTCGCATACATGCTAGATTTTATTTGTAATGCAAATGTGCCGTGGAGCGAAAGCATAATTTGTTATCGTGAAAAGGCTATTCGTGGAAGACATAAATCCGACTTGCAATGTGAATCCAAAACGAACGCAGCAAAAAGGAAATTCCCACGCCGGGAATCGAACCGGGCCGCGGCGGTGAGAGCGCCGAATCCTAACCACTAGACCACGTGGGAAGTTCGCTTGTGATGTAACAGTATTGGTTACTGCTCAGTCATCTGGTCCTGTTTTTGACGGTAGAATCAATGTGTCCGTTAAAATAAGCAATTTTTTTTTATAACCGAAAAACATAGAAAACATTATCTATTATGCTGAATAGTCTTATTTTTCTTAAAAATTGCCATATTTGTGTAATTACGACTTGCGATGTGAATCCCCGACGAAGGCAGCAAAAGGGAAATTCCACGCCGGGAATCGAACCCGGACCGCGGCGGTGAGAGCGACAAATCCTAACCACTAGACCACGTGGGAAGTGCGCTTGTTTAACAGTATTGGTTACTCATCAGTCACCTCGTCTTGTTCTTACGGGAAAATCAACGTGTCCCAGAAAATGCCCGAACTTTTTATAACCAAAAAACAGAGAAAACATTATCCATTATGCTGAATAGTCTTATTATTCTGAAAAATTGCCACAATTGTGTAATTACGACTTGCAATGTGAATCCAAAACGAACGCAGCAAAAAGGAAATTCCCACGCCGGGAATCGAACCCGGGCCGCGGCGGTGAGAGCGCCGAATCCTAACCACTAGACCACGTGGGAAGTTCGCTTGTGATGTAACAGTATTGGTTACTGCTCAGTCATCTGGTCCTGTTTTTGACGGTAGAATCAATGTGTCCGTTAAAATAAGCAATTTTTTTTTATAACCGAAAAACATAGAAAACATTATCTATTATGCTGAATAGTCTTATTTTCTTAAAAATTGCCATATTTGTGTAATTACGACTTGCGATGTGAATCCCCGACGAAGGCAGCAAAAGGGAAATTCCCACGCCGGGAATCGAACCCGGGCCGCGGCGGTGAGAGCGCCGAATCCTAACCACTAGACCACGTGGGAAGTGCGCTAGTAGTTTAACAGTATTGGTTACTACTCAGTCATCTCGTCTATTTCTTATGGGAAAATCAACGTGTCCAAGAAAATACCCGAACTTTTTATAACCGAAAAACATAGAAAACATTATCTATCATGCTGAATAGTCTTATTATCTGAAAAATTGCCACAATTGTGTAATTACGACTTGCAATGTGAATCCAGGACGAAGGAAGCAAAAAGGAAATTCCCACGCCGGGAATTGAACCCGGGCAGCTAAGTCAACTTTAGGCAAAGTTGGCTAAAGTTGCCTAAGGTCGCCTAAAGTGTCCTAAAGTTGCCTAAAATTGGCTTAAGTTGCCTTACGGACGTTCGCGCTAATGTTTCTGCGCATCCTTACTGCGCACGCAAACTCACATGCCACGTCATGCATGAGCGCGCGCTAAGTCATAAAATAAACAAATGATAGGGCAGATGGCCATTGCTAGAGCTTTGCCTGGATTTAACGATCTTGGACGTACGGTGACCCCAATTTTTCTTTCGATGGATCATTTTCTCTACTGATTTTCTACGTTTAGGGAAAAAATGAAGAAAATCTATCGACTAGAAGTTTGTATTTTTGGCAAAATGCACCATCGAATTCCGTTCTTATTAGCTCTTCGTGCATCTGGGCGGCGGTTTCAAATGCCTCTTAAAGGGTTAAATTTTGTGAAAACGTTAGTAACATTTGGAATTATTTACGCAACAGACCCACTCCTACAAAATATGACTAAGATCGTTTGCCTCCGTTGACTCACCTTCGATATTTTTAACTATAAACCCCTGCAGACGGTGCTGAATTATATGGGACAATTTTTCGAAATCAGTATAGTTTACCACACGCTTTATCTCTGAAACGAAGACGGTGACCCCGATTTTTTTTGCATTTCTGGCACAAGTAACTCATTATCTGCCTGCAGTAAAAATTTAAAAAAATTCTATCGACTGGAAAATTTTCGCGCGGACGTCTTCAAGTTGCCTTAGGTTGCTTAAAGTCGCCTTAAGTTGCCTAAGGTTGCCTTAAGTTGCCTTTAATTGCCTTAAGTTGCCCTAAGTTAGCTAGAGTTGCCTAAAGTTGCCTAAAATTGCCTAAAATTGCCTTAAGTTGCCTTAAGTTGCCTAAAGATGCCTTAAGTCGCACGTGTAAACCAGATGCGATTTTCAGTGCGTTTTGTCGCCGCGATATCGCCGGGGTTTGCGAACATAGTTGAAACTTGTTGGCAAACTTAAAAAAATCGTCCTGTGTAAACGGGCATGCTTACAGTTGCCTAAAGTTGCCATTAAATGTTGCCTAACAAAATGCATCTAAAGTTTGCGCTAAAGTGTGCCTAGGAGTTGCCTAAAGTTGCCCTAAAGTTGCCTAAAGTTGCCTCAAAGATTGCCGCCACACGTTTTTCGCTGGGGGGCTCCACAGTCGACAGATTTCTGTTTTTATCAACAATATCTTCTACTTCGTCGGATTCTGAAATGAGCTTTGACTTAGAAGACTCTGAAATTTATTATATCGCTGAAGAGAATGACGACTCGCACTTGTCAACAAAGCAAAGTGAATAGTTAAATGATGACGGCCGAGCTGATTTATATGCTGACAACTCTCTGGCCAACGAAGAATGGATAGACAAATGAGGTGGATGCTGACAAAGAACTCGAACGAGCTCTGAAGATCAGACAGATCGGACAGACCCGAAGGCAATGATATGTAGAAGTCAAAGAGACTATGTAGCGTGTGATGCGTATATTGACTAAATTCGCGCATTCTTCGATCTCGCATTAACATACTTTCGTATAAATAAAAGTCAAGTCCGTTAACTTTCTCAAATTATTTTAACTTCATTTGTTTAACGTAGACCAAAATGATTATCCCATGACACAATGTTTGTGTTCTTTTCCTGCGAGTGTGGAAATTGTAGCGTCGCTTCCCTTCAAAACATCAGCGAATGTTATTGTTGTTATTATTATATTGAAGTGAGTTAGAAGGTTGTCAAGACTCAAAGAAGAGTGATCTTGTTCTTGAAGATATTGGTGCTGATGTTACCTTAAAGTGTGTTACTGAATATCCAGGAACTAAACCTGTATGACTTCAGAAATGGAGTTTTAAGATTAGTAGTGGGCAAATACAAAACTATCTGTCGGCTGTGCCGACTGACTGCTGTTGTTTCTCAGATCAGATGCAACAACAGCTGCATGAATCGATGGACGGTTATTCCAAATTCGTCTCGGCTAAGTCACTGCGTCAGCAAAATCCCTTCCTCTGTCTGAAAATCCAGGCATCGAGCGAGATCATCTGGTTTGAAATACTTTATGGAACA
Source organism: Platygyra sinensis (assembly GCA_019787425.1). Taxonomy (NCBI): domain Eukaryota; kingdom Metazoa; phylum Cnidaria; class Anthozoa; order Scleractinia; family Merulinidae; genus Platygyra; species Platygyra sinensis. The sequence continues at coordinate 39,633 of JAHPZR010037965.1, read as the reverse complement.
GATCACCGAACTCTTAGACGGCTATCACTTTGCACGAATCGAGCCATCACTTTGTACGTTTCTTCTCTTCAGGACATCTCTCCATAAAACGGTATGGCATGAAGCGGAGTACCTCCTGTAAGTTTGTTGTGTTGCTACATCACACTACAGCGCACCTGGCTAGCATTTTTTTCGAACAACTTTTCCAGCCTTTCCCACAGAAACAAGTAAATATGCGAATCTCAGAATCATCGTGTTCTCGATTTGACGTCACATCCGGCCCTCGACCCATTCTCCGTTAAACTCGGTCGTGGACCAAAATGGCGGCAATTTCACGTACTTTGACGAGCCATAGAAAATCAAAGATTTAACCAAATCGAAAAATTTTTGCGGCTAATTACTCCACAAAATAAGCTTTATTGCTTTAGCGAAAAAAAGTTTTTGGCGTTAGGTGCACTTAAAGGCAACTTTAGGCAACTTAAGGCAACTTAGGGCAACTTAGGGCAACTTTAGGGAACTTAAGGCAACTTTAGGCAACTTTAGGCAACTTAAGCCAACTCTAAAGGCAACTTTAGACATTTTTAGCGCGACTTTAGGCAACTTTAGGCAACTTTAGGCAAACTTTAGGCAACTTTAGGCAACTTTAGGCAACTTTAGGCAACTTAGGCAAACTCTAGGCAACTTTAGGCAACTTTAGGCATTTTTAGGCAACTTAAGGCAACTTTAGGCAACTTTAAGCATCCCGTTTACACAGGCGATTTTTTAAGTTGCAACAAGTTTCAAACATGTTCGAAACCACTGCGATATCGCGGCGACAAAACGCACTGAAAATCGCATCTGGTTTACACGTGCGACTTAAGGCATCTTTAGGCAACTTAAGGCAACTTAAGGCAATTTTAGGCAATTTTAGGCAACTTTAGGCAACTCTAGCTAACTTAGGGCAACTTAAGGCAATTAAAGGCAACTTAAGGCAACCTTAGGCAACTTAAGGCGACTTTAAGCAACCTAAGGCAACTTGAAGACGTCCGCGCGAAAATTTTCCAGTCGATAGAATTTTTTTAAATGTTTACTGCAGGCAGATAATGAGTTACTTGTGCCAGAAATGCAAAAAAAATCGGGGGTCACCGTCTTCGTTTCAGAGATAAAGCGTGTGGTAAACTATACTGATTTCGAAAAATTGTCCCATATAATTCAGCACCGTCTGCAGGGTTTATAGTTAAAAAATATCGAAGGTGAGTCAACGGAGGCAAACGATCTTAGTCATATTTTGTAGGAGTGGGTCTGTTGCGTAAATAATTCCAAATGTTACTGACGTTTTCAAAAAATTTAACCCTTTAAGAGGCATTTGAAACCGCCGCGCAGATGCACGAAGAGCTAATAAGAACGGAATTCGACGGTGCATTTTGCCAAAAATACAAACTTCTAGTCGATAGATTTTCTTCATTTTTTCCCTAAACGTAGAAAATCAGTAGAGAAAATGATCCATCGAAAGAAAAATTGGGGTCACCGTACGTCCAAGATCGTTAAATCCAGGCAAAGCTCTAGCAATGGCCATCTGCCCTATCATTTGTTTATTTTATGACTTAGCGCGCGCGCTCATGCATGACGTGGCATGTGAGTTTGCGTGCGCAGTAAGGATGCGCAGAAACAATTAGCGCGAACGTCCGTAAGGCAACTTAAGCCAATTTTAGGCAACTTTAGGACACTTTAGGCGACCTTAGGCAACTTTAGCCAACTTTGCCTAAAGTTGACTTAGCTGCCCGGGTTCAATTCCCGGCGTGGGAATTTCCTTTTTGCTTCCTTCGTCCTGGATTCACATTGCAAGTCGTAATTACACAAATATGGCAATTTTTCAGAATAATAAGACTATTCAGCATGATAGATAATGTTTTCTATGTTTTTCGGTTATAAAAAGTTCGGGTATTTTCTTGGACACGTTGATTTTTCCATAAGAAATAGACGAGATGACTGAGTAGTAACCAATACTGTTAAACTACAGCGCACTTCTCACGTGGTCTAGTGGTTAGGATTCGGCGCTCTCACCGCCGCGGCCCGGGTTCGATTCCCGGCGTGGGAATTTCCCTTTTGCTGCCTTCGTCGGGGATTCACATCGCAAGTCGTAATTACACAAATATGGCAATTTTTAAGAAAAATAAGACTATTCAGCATAATAGATAATGTTTTCTATGTTTTTCGGTTATAAAAAAAAATTGCTTATTTTAACGGACACATTGATTCTACCGTCAAAAACAGGACCAGATGACTGAGCAGTAACCAATACTGTTACATCACAAGCGAACTTCCCACGTGGTCTAGTGGTTAGGATTCGGCGCTCTCACCGCCGCGGCCCGGGTTCGATTCCCGGCGTGGGAATTTCCTTTTTGCTGCGTTCGTTTTGGATTCACATTGCAAGTCGTAATTACACAATTGTGGCAATTTTTCAGAATAATAAGACTATTCAGCATAATGGATAATGTTTTCTCTGTTTTTTGGTTATAAAAAGTTCGGGCATTTTCTGGGACACGTTGATTTTCCCGTAAGAACAAGACGAGGTGACTGATGAGTAACCAATACTGTTAAACAAGCGCACTTCCCACGTGGTCTAGTGGTTAGGATTTGGCGCTCTCACCGCCGCGGTCCGGGTTCGATTCCCGGCGTGGGAATTTCCCTTTTGCTGCCTTCGTCGGGGATTCACATCGCAAGTCGTAATTACACAAATATGGCAATTTTTAAGAAAAATAAGACTATTCAGCATAATAGATAATGTTTTCTATGTTTTTCGGTTATAAAAAAAAATTGCTTATTTTAACGGACACATTGATTCTACCGTCAAAAACAGGACCAGATGACTGATGAGTAACCAATACTGTTGAACCACAAGCGCACTTCCCACGTGGTCTAGTGGTTAGGATTCGGCGCTCTCACCGCCGCGGCCCGGGTTCCATTCCCGGCGTTCGAATTTCCTTTTTGCTGCCTTCGTTTTGGATTCACATTGCAAGTCGTACTTACACAATAGCCCTTTTCACGGTTAGCTTTCCACATTTGCATTACAATAAAATCTAGCATGTATGCGAGGCAATTTCGGGCTAAAACTGCAAAATAGCCCGAAATTGCCTCGCATACATGCTAGATTTTATTGTAATGCAAATGTGGAAAGCTAACCGTGAAAAGGGCTATTATGGCAATTTTCAGAATAATAAGAGTATTCAGCAAGATGGATAATGTTTTCTTTGTTTTTCGGTTATAAAAAGTTCGTTCATTTTCTGGAACACGTTAATTTTCCCATAAGAACAAGATGAGAGGACTGAGGAGTAACCAATACTGTTAAACAAAAGCGCACTTCCCACGTGGTCTAGTGGTTAGGATTCGGCGCTCTCACCGCCGCTGCTAGGGTTCGATTCCCGGCGTGGGAATTTCCTTTTTGCTTCCTTCGTGTTGGATGATTCACATTGCAAGTCGTAATTACACAATTTATTGCAATATTTTAAAATAATGAGACTATTCATCATGCTGGGTAATGTTTTCTATGTTTTTTGGGGAATAAAAAGTTCGGTCATTTTAACGGACACATTGATTGTACCGTCAAAACAGGACCAGATGAATGAGCAGTAACTAATACTGCTGAAACACAAGCGCACCTCCCACGTGGTCTAGTGGTTAGGATTCGGCGCTCTCACCGCCGCGGCCCTGGTTCGATTCCCGGCGTGGGAATTTCCCTTTTGCTGCCTTCGTTTTGGATTTATATTGCAAGTCGTAATTACACAAATATGGCAATTTTTTCAGAATAATAATACTATTCAGCATAATGGGTAATGTTTTCTATGTTTTTAAGTTATAAAAAGTTTGGTCATTTTTTATAAGCCCCATTTAGAAATCGGAGAAAGCTCTCGGTGGAAAATGGTTAACCTCAGAGCAAGATGTTAAGGTGATTTTCCAGAAATAACACATGACAATAGTTGTTTTCCAAAGTTTTTGTGGTTGTTTCTAATAATAATGTAGTTATGCGAAATGTGCGATATGGTACGGTGCTCGTTGAAGAGCAATAACTCGTATAACTACGTACCCAATAAGTGCTTTTTTGGGGGGAATGCCGCTACATTCGAGGCACATGGAGTTCATATAATAAATAGATTTAGGTCACGCTAAAAGAGGAGCTCCTGTAGCCAGATTAGGCTGACCTAGATAAGGTTGAATTTTGATTTGAGTTTTGTAACTTTGTGGTGAGGTTTTGTGTGGATTGTTTGACCTTCTATTTTGAGTTTAAAAATCACAAACAACCGTTACACAAAACAAAAGCTGTAAACAAAAACAATCGAAAACCAGCACTTGGTCAGCGGATAACTTGATTTGACATGATGTCATATATCAAAAAAGTACGCGGTAAACCAAGGCTGCAACTCATCAACCTATTCTTTAGAGTATGGCCGCCATCTTGCGCGACTCCATCGTCGTCGTCGTCGTGCGTACGCGCCCACGAGCAATACCGCTAGCCATGTTCACCATGACAAAATCAACTCATGGGTTTCCTTTTCTCTCCTATATGAGTTTGGAGCTCCGCTTGGCGCACCTTGGGGCCGCCGGAGCTCCGCTAAAAGGTCTCAGTAGATACATTGCATCGTCTTAAAGGAACAATTTGGCAGGTGTTTCTGGATCAGATTTGACAAAAAGTTTTTCTAGCTTGCGTGTTGGTAAGGGTGGTAAGGTTCACGTCACGCATGCATGAAAGCCGGGTAAGTAAACAATTTTGGTAGTATTTTTTTTTTTTACCTGACGTTAAAATCACCAACACTCAGGGTCTTAAAATAACAGAGGAGAACGTGCTGCCTTTGTAATTATATCTGCAAATGGTTAGACGTTCAGGTCTTTTCGGATAAGGACTATAAACCGTAAACCCCGTCTCCTACATCTTCGATGTTATGGTTAGCAGGGGACGTAAAAGAACCCACACGCTTATCGTTAAGAGTAGGGCATGAAGTTCCCGGTGTTGTGGTCTGGCCTTTGTTGCTATACTGTGAAATGCTATGAGATATTAGCTACGATAAAGCTACTCTACAATCCGAGGGTAAATGAAGTATTCACTTCACATTAACTTCACTTCACAGAACCGCTCTCAGCAATCCAAAGTCGTCTATAAAGGCGGTTGCTGAGACTGCAATTAATGAATTATTTCGTAGACAAAACATGTTAGACGAAAGCTCCTTGACAGAAAAATGGACAATTCCAAGGCCCCTGCTAAAATTGACCGTTCATGCATTACCCATTGCCAATCATGTGAGAACCACTGGTCACAATATAAAATGTGATCATTGATAAGTGAATAAAGATGGTGAATTTTGTGCTCGGTAATAAATGTGGAGGGAGTTCATGGGTTCGATTCCTGTCGGGGACTCGATCAGGTTTTTTCGGCTTTGTCCCATGCTCGTGTCATGTAAATTAATTCACCTTTCACAATGTGATCATTGTGGCATTTTAGCGTCCGACAAACTGACTTTTGATTCTCTGCGGAATTATGAAGACTCTGTTCATTCAAGAGTTTAAAACGTCGTCGCTTAACGTCAGTAGAGACTTTAAGCAACTCACGACGACCGCCTAGTGGACGCCCGCTACGTGCACTGGAGACTAGGTCGAGGTCGAGGTCGACGTCTTTGGCGGGAAAAACAACGGTAAGCAAACTTGAAGATTGGCTTGAAGACGACTCTTTCTTTCCAGAGTTCTTTGCTTCTCCACTTAAGTATGGCGTCTCTTAGGGCTACTCGAGAAGCTTTATTGTTCGCGTACAGTGAAGAATGGCTGGATGACATGGAATTTTTGGTCTTGAATGAGCTTAACACTTCAGAAAACCTTGACTTTCCCTATGATTCATACGACCAGTTCAACCTCGACGATATGGACGAAGCCGAGTGTATTGCCGAACTTCGTTTTGAGAAGCGACACATTCTGCGATTAGAAGAGGTGTTACAGATCCCTCCTCTAATGAAGTGCAATCAGAGATCGGTTTTCACTGGAACGGAAGGTCTCTGTATGCTTTTGAAAAGGCTTGCTTACCCTTGTAGATATTCAGATCTTATTCATCGTTTCGGCAGACCAGTTCGGTCCTGGGCATGATTACCAACAATGTTATAGACTACATATATGATACCCACCATCACAGGATAACTAACTGGAATAACGATATTCTGAGTCCCGCTGCGCTGCAAATTTACGCAGATGCAATTTCAGCAAAAGGAGCAGCCTTAGACAACTGCTTTGGATTCATAGACGGCACTGTAAGACCGATTTCTAAACCAGGTGAACGACAAAGAGTGATGTATAATGGCCACAAGAGGGTCCATGGCATCAAGTTCCAATCCATTGCATTGCCAAATGGCCTCATTGGTAACATGTATGGCCCAGTCGGTAAGAAAGTAAGGTAGCAAATTAACCATATAATTAGAAGCGTTATCAAGAGAACGGTAGTGGATTAGCATTAGGAGGGGAATACTAATTGAATTTGATTTTATTTACAACCAGAGATCTTCAGCAAGCCCCATTCATGGTTCTTACCCTCCTTCTCCTTTTTCAGTTAATCCAGCGTTTTTTACACAATCTGAAGAGACTAGGGGAGGGTGTGATTTGAAGTCTACAAGTACTAGAGATCAGAGGTAACAGAGTCCCAGGGATTTAATGTTGTTTTTTGACTACCTACCTATCCCAGGGTGGGGACTCCCATGTAAAAAAGACCAGGGTACTCATCAGAAATTTGGAACAGAAACCCAAAGAGGTAACAAGAGCCTGTTTTGTAGGGGTGGCTTAAAACGTTTTTCACCCCTAAAAGATACCATTTCTAAAAAAAACACATTACCTCCTGTCACATTTTCTCGGCTTGATACCCTGAAAGGTACCACAAAAGCTTCTGCTGCAGACCTTTTGAGGCTGAACACCATAATAGGTGCCAAAACAGCATTTTTAACCCCTAAAAGGTATGACAAACACACTGTCCTTTTAACCTGAGAGTCCCCCCCCCCCACCCCCTCCCAGGCTCCCCATTTCATGAATGCAATGGTTTATGGTCTACAATCACACCCAGTGCTCCTTTCATCGCTCTGAGGAAAAGTATTAATCTATTATGTAAAAACATTTTGTCTTCCATGTCAATCACCACTCTGAAGAAGGAAGAAAACATGACGCAAGTATGTTGACAGAGTCTGGCCTCCTGAGGGAACTGCAGCAGAATGCAGTCTCGCCAACTGGGCAGCCTCTGTGTATCTATGGGGACCCTGCATACCCACTAAGGGTGCATTTGCAGGGTCCATTCTGAAAAATTGCCATAATAGCCCTTTTCACGGTTAGCTTTCCACATTTGCATTACAATAAAATCTAGCATGTATGCGAGGCAATTTCGGGCTATTTTGCAGTTTTAGCCCGAAATTGCCTCGCATACATGCTAGATTTTATTGTAATGCAAATGTGGAAAGCTAACCGTGAAAAGGGCTATTGTGTAAGTACGACTTGCAATGTGAATCCAAAACGAACGCAGCAAAAAGGAAATTCCAACGCCGGGAATCGAACCCGGGCCGCGGCGGTGAGAGCGCCGAATCCTAACCACTAGACCACGTGGGAAGTGCGCTTGTGGTGTAACAGTATTGGTTACTGCATCAGTCATCTGGTCCTGTTTTTGACGGTAGAATCAATGTGTCCGTTAAAATAAGCAATTTTTTTTTATAACCGAAAAACATAGAAAACATTATCTATTATGCTGAATAGTCTTATTTTTCTTAAAAATTGCCATATTTGTGTAATTACGACTTGCGATGTGAATCCCCGACGAAGGCAGCAAAAGGGAAATTCCCACGCCGGGAATCGAACCCGGACCGCGGCGGTGAGAGCGCCAAATCCTAACCACTAGACCACGTGGGAAGTGCGCTTGTTTAACAGTATTGGTTACTCATCAGTCACCTCGTCTTGTTCTTACGGGAAAATCAACGTGTCCCAGAAAATGCCCGAACTTTTTATAACCAAAAAACAGAGAAAACATTATCCATTATGCTGAATAGTCTTATTATTCTGAAAAATTGCCACAATTGTGTAATTACGACTTGCAATGTGAATCCAAAACGAACGCAGCAAAAAGGAAATTCCCACGCCGGGAATCGAACCCGGGCCGCGGCGGTGAGAGCGCCGAATCCTAACCACTAGACCACGTGGGAAGTTCGCTTGTGATGTAACAGTATTGGTTACTGCTCAGTCATCTGGTCCTGTTTTTGACGGTAGAATCAATGTGTCCGTTAAAATAAGCAATTTTTTTTTATAACCGAAAAACATAGAAAACATTATCTATTATGCTGAATAGTCTTATTTTCTTAAAAATTGCCATATTTGTGTAATTACGACTTGCGATGTGAATCCCCGACGAAGGCAGCAAAAGGGAAATTCCCACGCCGGGAATCGAACCCGGGCCGCGGCGGTGAGAGCGCCGAATCCTAACCACTAGACCACGTGGGAAGTGCGCTAGTAGTTTAACAGTACTGGTTACTACTCAGTCATCTCGTCTATTTCTTATGGGAAAATCAACGTGTCCAAGAAAATACCCGAACTTTTATAACCGAAAAACATAGAAAACATTATCTATCATGCTGAATAGTCTTATTATTCTGAAAAATTGCCATATTTGTGTAATTACGACTTGCAATGTGAATCCAGGACGAAGGAAGCAAAAAGGAAATTCCCACGCCGGGAATTGAACCCGGGCAGCTAAGTCAACTTTAGGCAAAGTTGGCTAAAGTTGCCTAAGGTCGCCTAAAGTGTCCTAAAGTTGCCTAAAATTGGCTTAAGTTGCCTTACGGACGTTCGCGCTAATTGTTTCTGCGCATCCTTACTGCGCACGCAAACTCACATGCCACGTCATGCATGAGCGCGCGCTAAGTCATAAAATAAACAAATGATAGGGCAGATGGCCATTGCTAGAGCTTTGCCTGGATTTAACGATCTTGGACGTACGGTGACCCCAATTTTTCTTTCGATGGATCATTTTCTCTACTGATTTTCTACGTTTAGGGAAAAAATGAAGAAAATCTATCGACTAGAAGTTTGTATTTTTGGCAAAATGCACCGTCGAATTCCGTTATTATTAGCTCTTCGTGCATCTGGGCGGCGGTTTCAAATGCCTCTTAAAGGGTTAAATTTTGTGAAAACGTCAGGAACATTTGGAATTATTTACGCAACAGACCCACTCCTACAAAATATGACTAAGATCGTTTGCCTCCGTTGACTCACCTTCGATATTTTTAACTATGAACCCCTGCAGACGGTGCTGAATTATATCGGGACAATTTTTCGAAATCAGTCGCAGTTTACCACACGCTTTATCTCTGAAACGAAGACGGTGACCCCAATTTTTTTTGCATTTCTGGCACAAGTAACTCATTAGCTGCCTGCAGTAAACATTTAAAAAAATTCTATCGACTGGAAAATTTTCGCGCGGACGTCTTCAAGTTGCCTTAGGTTGCTTAAAGTCGCCTTAAGTTGTCTAAGGTTGCCTTAAGTTGCCTTTAATTGCCTAAGTGCCCTAAGTTAGCTAGAGTTGCCTAAAGTTGCCTAAAATTGCCTAAAATTGCTTAAGGCATCTTAAGTCACTAAAGATGCCTTAAGCAATTTTAGCAATTTTAGGCACTTTAGGCAACTCTAGCTAACTTAGGGCACTTAGGCAATTAAAGGCAACTTAAGGCAACCTTAGGCAACTTAAGGCGACTTTAAGCAACCTAAGGCAACTTGAAGACGTCGCGCGCGAAAATTTTCCAGTCGATAGAATTTTTTTAAATGTTTACTGCAGGCAGCTAATGAGTTACTTGTGCCAGAAATGCAAAAAAAAATTGGGGTCACCGTCTTCGTTTCAGAGATAAAGCGTGTGGTAAACTGCGACTGATTTCGAAAAATTGTCCCGATATAATTCAGCACCGTCTGCAGGGGTTCATAGTTAAAAATATCGAAGGTGAGTCAACGGAGGCAAACGATCTTAGTCATATTTTGTAGGAGTGGGTCTGTTGCGTAAATAATTCCAAATGTTACTAGACGTTTTCACAAAATTTAACCCTTTAAGAGGCATTTGAAACCGCCGCCCAGATGCACGAAGAGCTAATAAGAACGGAATTCGACGGTGCATTTTGCCAAAAATACAAACTTCTAGTCGATAGATTTTCTTCATTTTTTCCCTAAACGTAGAAAATCAGTAGAGAAAATGATCCATCGAAAGAAAAATTGGGGTCACCGTACGTCCAAGATCGTTAAATCCAGGCAAAGCTCTAGCAATGGCCATCTGCCCTATCATTTGTTTATTTTATGACTTAGCGCGCGCTCATGCATGACGTGGCATGTGAGTTTGCGTGCGCAGTAAGGATGCGCAGAAACAATTAGCGCGAACGTCCGTAAGGCAACTTAAGCCAATTTTAGGCAACTTTAGGACACTTTAGGCGACCTTAGGCAACTTTAGCCAACTTTGCCTAAAGTTGACTTAGCTGCCCGGGTTCAATTCCCGGCGTGGGAATTTCCTTTTTGCTTCCTTCGTCCTGGATTCACATTGCAAGTCGTAATTACACAAATATGGCAATTTTTCAGAATAATAAGACTATTCAGCATGATAGATAATGTTTTCTATGTTTTTCGGTTATAAAAAGTTCGGGTATTTTCTTGGACACGTTGATTTTCCCATAAGAAATAGACGAGATGACTGAGTAGTAACCAGTACTGTTAAACTACTAGCGCACTTCCCACGTGGTCTAGTGGTTAGGATTCGGCGCTCTCACCGCCGCGGCCCGGGTTCGATTCCCGGCGTGGGAATTTCCCTTTTGCTGCCTTCGTCGGGGATTCACATCGCAAGTCGTAATTACACAAATATGGCAATTTTTAAGAAAATAAGACTATTCAGCATAATAGATAATGTTTTCTATGTTTTTCGGTTATAAAAAAAAATTGCTTATTTTAACGGACACATTGATTCTACCGTCAAAAACAGGACCAGATGACTGAGCAGTAACCAATACTGTTACATCACAAGCGAACTTCCCACGTGGTCTAGTGGTTAGGATTCGGCGCTCTCACCGCCGCGGCCCGGGTTCGATTCCCGGCGTGGGAATTTCCTTTTTGCTGCGTTCGTTTTGGATTCACATTGCAAGTCGTAATTACACAATTGTGGCAATTTTTCAGAATAATAAGACTATTCAGCATAATGGATAATGTTTTCTCTGTTTTTTGGTTATAAAAAGTTCGGGCATTTTCTGGGACACGTTGATTTTCCCGTAAGAACAAGACGAGGTGACTGATGAGTAACCAATACTGTTAAACAAGCGCACTTCCCACGTGGTCTAGTGGTTAGGATTTGTCGCTCTCACCGCCGCGGTCCGGGTTCGATTCCCGGCGTGGGAATTTCCCTTTTGCTGCCTTCGTCGGGGATTCACATCGCAAGTCGTAATTACACAAATATGGCAATTTTTAAGAAAAATAAGACTATTCAGCATAATAGATAATGTTTTCTATGTTTTTCGGTTATAAAAAAAAATTGCTTATTTTAACGGACACATTGATTCTACCGTCAAAAACAGGACCAGATGACTGAGCAGTAACCAATACTGTTACACCACAAGCGCACTTCCCACGTGGTCTAGTGGTTAGGATTCGGCGCTCTCACCGCCGCGGCCCGGGTTCGATTCCCGGCGTTGGAATTTCCTTTTTGCTGCGTTCGTTTTGGATTCACATTGCAAGTCGTACTTACACAATAGCCCTTTTCACGGTTAGCTTTCCACATTTGCATTACAATAAAATCTAGCATGTATGCGAGGGCAATTTCGGGCTAAAACTGCAAAATAGCCCGAAATTGCCTCGCATACATGCTAGATTTTATTGTAATGCAAATGTGGAAAGCTAACCGTGAAAAGGGCTATTATGGCAATTTTTCAGAATGGACCCTGCAAATGCACCCTTAGTGGGTATGCAGGGTCCCCATAGATACACAGAGGCTGCCCAGTTGGCGAGACTGCATTCTGCTGCAGTTCCCTCAGGAGGCCAGACTCTGTCAACATACTTGCGTCATGTTTTCTTCCTTCTTCAGAGTGGTGATTGACATGGAAGACAAAATGTTTTTACATAATAGATTAATACTTTTCCTCAGAGCGATGAAAGGAGCACTGGGTGTGATTGTAGACCATAAACCATTGCATTCATGAAATGGGGAGCCTGGGAGGGGGTGGGGGGGGGGGACTCTCAGGTTAAAAGGACAGTGTGTTTGTCATACCTTTTAGGGGTTAAAAATGCTGTTTTGGCACCTATTATGGTGTTCAGCCTCAAAAGGTCTGCAGCAGAAGCTTTTGTGGTACCTTTCAGGGTATCAAGCCGAGAAAATGTGACAGGAGGTAATGTGTTTTTTTAGAAATGGTATCTTTTAGGGGTGAAAAACGTTTTAAGCCACCCCTACAAAACAGGCTCTTGTTACCTCTTTGGGGTTCTGTTCCAAATTTCTGATGAGTACCCTGGTCTTTTTTACATGGGAGTCCCCACCCTGGGATAGGTAGGTAGTCAAAAAACAACATTAAATCCCTGGGACTCTGTTACCTCTGATCTCTAGTACTTGTAGACTTCAAATCACACCCTCCCCTAGTCTCTTCAGATTGTGTAAAAAACGCTGGATTAACTGAAAAAGGAGAAGGAGGGTAAGAACCATGAATGGGGCTTGCTGAAGATCTCTGGTTGTAAATAAAATCAAATTCAATTAGTATTCCCCTCCTAATGCTAATCCACTACCGTTCTCTTGATAACGCTTCTAATTATATGGTTAATTTGCTACCTTACTTTCTTACCGACTGGGCCATACATGTTACCAATGAGGCCATTTGGCAATGCAATGGATTGGAACTTGATGCCATGGACCCTCTTGTGGCCATTATACATCACTCTTTGTCGTTCACCTGGTTTAGAAATCGGTCTTACAGTGCCGTCTATGAATCCAAAGCAGTTGTCTAAGGCTGCTCCTTTTGCTGAAATTGCATCTGCGTAAATTTGCAGCGCAGCGGGACTCAGAATATCGTTATTCCAGTTAGTTATCCTGTGATGGTGGGTATCATATATGTAGTCTATAACATTGTTGGTAATCATGCCCAGGACCGGAACTGGTCTGCCGAAACGATGAATAAGATCTGAATATCTACAAGGGTAAGCAAGCCTTTTCAAAAGCATACAGAGACCTTCCGTTCCAGTGAAAACCGATCTCTGATTGCACTTCATTAGAGGAGGGATCTGTAACACCTCTTCTAATCGCAGAATGTGTCGCTTCTCAAAACGAAGTTCGGCAATACACTCGGCTTCGTCCATATCGTCGAGGTTGAACTGGTCGTATGAATCATAGGGAAAGTCAAGGTTTTCTGAAGTGTTAAGCTCATTCAAGACCAAAAATTCCATGTCATCCAGCCATTCTTCACTGTACGCGAACAATAAAGCTTCTCGAGTAGCCCTAAGAGACGCCATACTTAAGTGGAGAAGCAAAGAACTCTGGAAAGAAAGAGTCGTCTTCAAGCCAATCTTCAAGTTTGCTTACCGTTGTTTTTCCCGCCAAAGACGTCGACCTCGACCTCGACCTAGTCTCCAGTGCACGTAGCGGGCGTCCACTAGGCGGTCGTCGTGAGTTGCTTAAAGTCTCTACTGACGTTAAGCGACGACGTTTTAAACTCTTGAATGAACAGAGTCTTCATAATTCCGCAGAGAATCAAAAGTCAGTTTGTCGGACGCTAAAATGCCACAATGATCACATTGTGAAAGGTGAATTAATTTACATGACACGAGCATGGGACAAAGCCGAAAAAACCTGATCGAGTCCCCGACAGGAATCGAACCCATGAACTCCCTCCACATTTATTACCGAGCACAAAATTCACCATCTTTATTCACTTATCAATGATCACATTTTATATTGTGACCAGTGGTTCTCACATGATTGGCAATGGGTAATGCATGAACGGTCAATTTTAGCAGGGGCCTTGGAATTGTCCATTTTTCTGTCAAGGAGCTTTCGTCTAACATGTTTTGTCTACGAAATAATTCATTAATTGCAGTCTCAGCAACCGCCTTTATAGACGACTTTGGATTGCTGAGAGCGGTTCTGTGAAGTGAAGTTAATGTGAAGTGAATACTTCATTTACCCTCGGATTGTAGAGTAGCTTTATCGTAGCTAATATCTCATAGCATTTCACAGTATAGCAACAAAGGCCAGACCACAACACCGGGAACTTCATGGCCTACTCTTAACGATAAGCGTGTGGGTTCTTTTACGTCCCCTGCTAACCATAACATCGAAGATGTAGGAGACGGGGTTTACGGTTTATAGTCCTTATCCGAAAAGACCTGAACGTCTAACCATTTGCAGATATAATTACAAAGGCAGCACGTTCTCCTCTGTTATTTTAAGACCCTGAGTGTTGGTGATTTTAACGTCAGGTAAAAAAAAAAAATACTACCAAAATTGTTTACTTACCCGGCTTTCATGCATGCGTGACGTGAACCTTACCACCCTTACCAACACGCAAGCTAGAAAAACTTTTTGTCAAATCTGATCCAGAAACACCTGCCAAATTGTTCCTTTAAGACGATGCAATGTATCTACTGAGACCTTTTAGCGGAGCTCCGGCGGCCCCAAGGTGCGCCAAGCGGAGCTCCAAACTCATATAGGAGAGAAAAGGAAACCCATGAGTTGATTTTGTCATGGTGAACATGGCTAGCGGTATTGCTCGTGGGCGCGTACGCACGACGACGACGACGATGGAGTCGCGCAAGATGGCGGCCATACTCTAAAGAATAGGTTGATGAGTTGCAGCCTTGGTTTACCGCGTACTTTTTTGATATATGACATCATGTCAAATCAAGTTATCCGCTGACCAAGTGCTGGTTTTCGATTGTTTTTGTTTACAGCTTTTGTTTTGTGTAACGGTGTTTGTGATTTTTAAACTCAAAATAGAAGGTCAAACAATCCACACAAAACCTCACCACAAAGTTACAAAACTCAAATCAAAATTCAACCTTATCTAGGTCAGCCTAATCTGGCTACAGGAGCTCCTCTTTTAGCGTGACCTAAATCTATTTATTATATGAACTCCATGTGCCTCGAATGTAGCGGCATTCCCCCCAAAAAAGCACTTATTGGGTACGTAGTTATACGAGTTATTGCTCTTCAACGAGCACCGTACCATATCGCACATTTCGCATAACTACATTATTATTAGAAACAACCACAAAAACTTTGGAAAACAACTATTGTCATGTGTTATTTCTGGAAAATCACCTTAACATCTTGCTCTGAGGTTAACCATTTTCCACCGAGAGCTTTCTCCGATTTCTAAATGGGGCTTATAAAAAATGACCAAACTTTTTATAACTTAAAAACATAGAAAACATTACCCATTATGCTGAATAGTATTATTATTCTGAAAAAATTGCCATATTTGTGTAATTACGACTTGCAATATAAATCCAAAACGAAGGCAGCAAAAGGGAAATTCCCACGCCGGGAATCGAACCAGGGCCGCGGCGGTGAGAGCGCCGAATCCTAACCACTAGACCACGTGGGAGGTGCGCTTGTGTTTCAGCAGTATTAGTTACTGCTCATTCATCTGGTCCTGTTTTGACGGTACAATCAATGTGTCCGTTAAAATGACCGAACTTTTTATTCCCCAAAAAACATAGAAAACATTACCCAGCATGATGAATAGTCTCATTATTTTAAAATATTGCAAAAATTGTGTAATTACGACTTGCAATGTGAATCATCCAACACGAAGGAAGCAAAAAGGAAATTCCCACGCCGGGAATCGAACCCTGGCAGCGGCGGTGAGAGCGCCGAATCCTAACCACTAGACCACGTGGGAAGTGCGCTTTGTTTAACAGTATTGGTTACTCCTCAGTCCTCTCATCTTGTTCTTATGGGAAAATTAACGTGTTCCAGAAAATGAACGAACTTTTTATAACCGAAAAACAAAGAAAACATTATCCATCTTGCTGAATACTCTTATTATTCTGAAAATTGCCATAATAGCCCTTTTCACGGTTAGCTTTCCACATTTGCATTACAATAAAATCTAGCATGTATGCGAGGCAATTTCGGGCTATTTTGCAGTTTTAGCCCGAAATTGCCTCGCATACATGCTAGATTTTATTGTAATGCAAATGTGGAAAGCTAACCGTGAAAAGGGCTATTGTGTAAGTACGACTTGCAATGTGAATCCAAAACGAAGGCAGCAAAAAGGAAATTCGAACGCCGGGAATGGAACCCGGGCCGCGGCGGTGAGAGCGCCGAATCCTAACCACTAGACCACGTGGGAAGTGCGCTTGTGGTTCAACAGTATTGGTTACTCATCAGTCATCTGGTCCTGTTTTTGACGGTAGAATCAATGTGTCCGTTAAAATAAGCAATTTTTTTTTATAACCGAAAAACATAGAAAACATTATCTATTATGCTGAATAGTCTTATTTTTCTTAAAAATTGCCATATTTGTGTAATTACGACTTGCGATGTGAATCCCCGACGAAGGCAGCAAAAGGGAAATTCCCACGCCGGGAATCGAACCCGGACCGCGGCGGTGAGAGCGCCAAATCCTAACCACTAGACCACGTGGGAAGTGCGCTTGTTTAACAGTATTGGTTACTCATCAGTCACCTCGTCTTGTTCTTACGGGAAAATCAACGTGTCCCAGAAAATGCCCGAACTTTTTATAACCAAAAAACAGAGAAAACATTATCCATTATGCTGAATAGTCTTATTATTCTGAAAAATTGCCACAATTGTGTAATTACGACTTGCAATGTGAATCCAAAACGAACGCAGCAAAAAGGAAATTCCCACGCCGGGAATCGAACCCGGGCCGCGGCGGTGAGAGCGCCGAATCCTAACCACTAGACCACGTGGGAAGTTCGCTTGTGATGTAACAGTATTGGTTACTGCTCAGTCATCTGGTCCTGTTTTTGACGGTAGAATCAATGTGTCCGTTAAAATAAGCAATTTTTTTTTATAACCGAAAAACATAGAAAACATTATCTATTATGCTGAATAGTCTTATTTTTCTTAAAAATTGCCATATTTGTGTAATTACGACTTGCGATGTGAATCCCCGACGAAGGCAGCAAAAGGGAAATTCCCACGCCGGGAATCGAACCCGGGCCGCGGCGGTGAGAGCGCCGAATCCTAACCACTAGACCACGTGAGAAGTGCGCTAGTAGTTTAACAGTATTGGTTACTACTCAGTCATCTCGTCTATTTCTTATGGGAAAAATCAACGTGTCCAAGAAAATACCCGAACTTTTTATAACCGAAAAACATAGAAAACATTATCTATCATGCTGAATAGTCTTATTATTCTGAAAAATTGCCATATTTGTGTAATTACGACTTGCAATGTGAATCCAGGACGAAGGAAGCAAAAAGGAAATTCCCACGCCGGGAATTGAACCCGGGCAGCTAAGTCAACTTTAGGCAAAGTTGGCTAAAGTTGCCTAAGGTCGCCTAAAGTGTCCTAAAGTTGCCTAAAATTGGCTTAAGTTGCCTTACGGACGTTCGCGCTAATTGTTTCTGCGCATCCTTACTGCGCACGCAAACTCACATGCCACGTCATGCATGAGCGCGCGCGCTAAGTCATAAAATAAACAAATGATAGGGCAGATGGCCATTGCTAGAGCTTTGCCTGGATTTAACGATCTTGGACGTACGGTGACCCCAATTTTTCTTTCGATGGATCATTTTCTCTACTGATTTTCTACGTTTAGGGAAAAAATGAAGAAAATCTATCGACTAGAAGTTTGTATTTTTGGCAAAATGCACCGTCGAATTCCGTTATTATTAGCTCTTCGTGCATCTGGGCGGCGGTTTCAAATGCCTCTTAAAGGGTTAAATTTTTTGAAAACGTCAGGAACATTTGGAATTATTTACGCAACAGACCCACTCCTACAAAATATGACTAAGATCGTTTGCTCCGTTGACTCACCTTCGATATTTTTAACTATGAACCCTGCAGACGGTGCTGAATTATATCGGACAATTTTTCGAAATCAGCGCAGTTTACCACACGCTTTATCTCTGAAACGAAGACGGTGACCCCCAATTTTTTTTGCATTTCTGGCACAAGTAACTCATTAGCTGCCTGCAGTAAACATTTAAAAAAATTCTATCGACTGGAAAATTTTCGCGCGGACGTCTTCAAGTTGCCTTAGGTTGCTTAAAGTCGCCTTAAGTTGCCTAAGGTTGCCTTAAGTTGCCTTTAATTGCCTTAAGTTGCCCTAAGTTAGCTAGAGTTGCCTAAAGTTGCCTAAAATTGCCTAAAATTGCCTTAAGTTGCCTTAAGTTGCCTAAAGATGCCTTAAGTCGCACGTGTAAACCAGATGCGATTTTCAGTGCGTTTTGTCGCCGCGATATCGCAGTGGTTTCGAACATGTTTGAAACTTGTTGCAACTTAAAAAATCGCCTGTGTAAACGGGATGCTTAAAGTTGCCTAAAGTTGCCTTTAAGTTGCCTAAAAATGCACTAAAGTTGCCTAAAGTTGCCTAGAGTTGCCTAAAGTTGCCTAAAGTTGCCTAAAGTTGCCTAAAGTTGCCATAAAGTTTGCCTAAGTTGCCTAAAGTTGCCTAAAGTCCAGCGCTAAAAATGTCTAAAGTTGCCTTTAGAGTTGGCTTAAGTTGCCTAAAGTTGCCTAAAGTTGCCTTAAGTTCCCTAAAGTTGCCCTAAGTTGCCCTAAGTTGCCTTAAGTTGCCTAAAGTTGCCTTTAAGTGCACCTAACCCCCAAAATTTTTTTCGCTAAAACAATAAAGCTTATTTTGTGGAGTAATTAGCCGCAAAAATTTTTCGATTTGGTTAAATCTTTGATTTTCTATGGCTCGTCAAAGTACGTGAAATTGCCGCCATTTTGGTCCACGACCGAGTTTAACAGAGAATGGGTCGAGGGCCGGATGTGACGTCAAATCGAGAACACGATGATTCTGAGATTCGCATATTTACTTGTTTCTGTGGGAAAGGCTGGAAAAGTTGTTCGAAAAAAATGCTAGCCAGGTGCGCTGTAGTGTGATGTAGCAACACAACAAACTTACAGGAGGTACTCCGCTTCATGCCATACCGTTTTATGGAGAGATGTCCTGAAGATAAGAAACGTACAAAGTGATGGCTCGATTCGTGCAAAGTGATAGCCGTCTAAGAGTTCGGTGATCTGTTCCATAAAGTATTTCAAACCAGATGATCTCGCTCGATGCCTGGATTTTCAGAGAGAGGAAGGGATTTTGCTGACGCAGTGGCTTAAGCGAGACGAATTTGGAATAACCGTCCATCGATTCATGCAGCCGTTGTTGCATCTGATCTAAGAAACAACAGCAGTCAGTCGGCACAGCCGACAGATAGTTATGTATTTGCCCACTACTAATCTTAAAACTCCATTTCTGAAGCCATACAGGTTTAATTCCTGGATATTCAGTAACACACTTCAAGGTAACATTAGCACCAGTATCTTCAAGAACAAGATCACTCTTCTTTGAGTCTTGACAACCTTCTAACTCACTTCAATATAATAATAACAACAATAACATTCGCTGATGTTTTGAAGGGAAGCGACGCTACAATTTCCACACTCGCAGGAAAAGAACACAAACATTGTGTCATGGGATAATCATTTTGGTCTACGTTGATCGAATGAAGTTAAAATAATTTGAGAAAGTTAACGGACTTGACTTTTACTTATACGAAAGTATGTTAATGCGAGATCGAAGAATGCGCGAATTTAGTCAATATACGCACCACACGCTACATTCTCTTTGACCTCTACATATCATTGCCTTCGGGTCTGTCCATCAGAGCTCGTTCGAGTTCTTTGTCAGCATCCACCTCATTTGTCTATCCATTCTTCGTTGGCCAGAGAGTTGTCAGCATATAAATCAGCTCGGCCGTCATCATTTAACTATTCACTTTGCTTTGTTGACAAGTGCGAGTCGTCATTCTCTCCAGCGATATAATATATTTCAGAGTCTTCTAAGTCAAAGCTCATTTCAGAATCCGACGAAGTAGAAGATATTGTTGATAAAAACAGAAATCTGTCGACTGTGGAGCCCCCAGCGAAAAACTTGTGCGGCAAAGACTTCTACGCTCACAGAGTAAAAGGCCCGACTGGGACAGCCGAAGCTTTCGTTCTCGAAGTGACGTCACGGCTTTACTTTCCCCAGACTCCTTATGCTCGGTCGTGAACCATACAAAACTCGGTTTCAAGGGGGCACAGAAATTCGAGGATTTAACCAAATCGAAAAATTTTTGCGGCTAATTACTCCACAAAATAAGCTTTATTGTTTTAGCGAAAAAACATTTTGGGGGTTAGGTGCACTTTAACTTGCCTTAAGTTGCCTAAAGTTGCCTTAAGTTGGCTAAAGTTGCGTTAAGTTGCCTAAAGGTTTCTAAAGTTTGCTTAAGTTTGCTTAAGTTTGCTTAAGTTTGCTTAAGTTTGCTTAAGTTTGCTTAAGTTTGCTTAAGTTGCCTATAGTTGCCTTAAGTTGCCTTAAGTTGCCTAAAGTCGCCTAAAAATGTCTAAAGTTGTCTTTAGAGTTGGCTTAAGTTGCCTAAGGTTGCCTAAAGTTGACCAAAGTACCCTAAAGTTGCCTAAAGTTGCTTTAAGTTGCCTCGGTACGTTAAACTTTCTTTCTGTTATTTTGCTTTGGTTTTGATCCACAAGAGATATTAACATTTCGGAAAAACACCAAACGGATTTCGAGTCGCATGTAAGCCTGATCAAGGTAGAGTGGGGAGGGGGGCACGCAAAAATGACTTCGAATATCTTTGCCACATTATCCAATTTTAACAAATTGAACATGTGCGGGATTCGGAACCCTTGGACCGTGACGCACATGCAACCATTTGCAACGATTTGAGAATAACTGCAGGTGGCCATTTTTTTTTGGTTGTTATTGTTATGTGATACCACACTCGATGATGACAAGACCGCGACATAAAAATAGCTAGTGGGTCCAGGTTCTTCATTTCACCATAGTAAAATTTTGTAGACTTATTTCACAAGAGTCTATCAAGTAGTCTGAAAGCATTATGATGTCAAAAGATACAACGAATATATTTTGCTGAATTCTTTGTCAGTGGTTCGAGGGCTTCTCTGAGGGTGAAAACTAAAAAAAATTGCTTTTTTTAAAAAATATAAATCCAAACGAACTAAAAGTTTTATTTTCTTAAATACTTTCCAGAGGGCTATCTCGTGAAAAAGTTTGAGGGAATTCGATTTTTGCATTTTGCACACCTTTCCGTAGTATTTATAGGAATTCACTCTTAAGCTTACATTTGGCGACTATGCAATTAAATCATGTTGAATTTGTGCCATTTTTTTCCTTTTTTCAGCGAGAATTCAGAAAAAATTATATCGAATTGCCTCAATTCTTTGACATCCTCTAATCTATCCAGGTTTAAAACCAAGTTAGGCCCACTGAAGGCAACTTAAGGTGGCTCAAAACAGTTTCCAGCACTTTCCAAGACGTAGATTTTGATGGGTCATAATTACCACTCTTTATCAATTAATTCTACAATTATGGAGTCAAAAAACTGCACAATCACTAGAAAACACGTTGGTTTTATTTTCGTGACACAATAGGTACCATACTAACACCATGACGTGCTAAAAACACCCGTGTAACGTAACGCTGCCGAGTAAATCAAACCGCCATGCATGAGGACGGTAAGTCAAAAACTATATGTTGTTTTATAACATAGATAGGACCCTGCGCGCGCTCTGATTGGTCAAAAACCTATGTTTTACCAGAGTATAAAACATAGAAAAAACGTGTTTTATTGTTTTTTGCCACTTTACCCCTAGTCGACATTTTGTTAGAGTTGGCGAAAAACGTTTACTTTGAAGAAATTTACGATGGAGTTCTCTGTGAAGCAGCAGAAAGTTTTCAAGCTGAGATAAATATAACAAGTAAAGAAGAAGAGGTGAAAACAGTCGAGAAGTCCCGTTTTGTCGACCTATCGGAGGACGACCTCGACGTTATCGTTGACCGTGCCGAGGCACAAACCACCAAAAACACAACAAAATGGGGAGTGAAAGTATTTGAAGGTAAGCACAAAACAATAGAAAATTAAAAGTTTTCAACTGAAAGTCATTTATTATAATTCTCTGTACATTAGCAACAATGCAACAAGCTAGAAACTTATACACCGCAACGATAAACAAAATGGCTGAACAGCAACATGTACAAAACATAAACAATTTACAACGCGAAAACTTGAGTGTTCTGTGTCAATAAAAAGAGGCTCAATGTGTTTTTTTCAGACTGGTGTAATGACAGAGGTGTGGATAGAAAGCTTTCCGAGATGAGTGACATGGAGTTGGATCAGGTTTTGAGGCGATTTTATGCCCAAGCCCGGGCGAAGGATGGTGAATTATACAGTCGCTCATCATTACTGGCCATAAGAAATGCAATTGAACGGTTCTTAAACAACCCTTCACATAATAGAGCCATAAGCAAAGAGCAAAAGGTGAAGCCTTTCAGTTATCAAATAAAATGCTAAATTCCAAAATTAACGTCCAGAAGAAGGACGGCAAAGAGAATATAAAACATAAGCCAGCCGTACCTCCAGGAGATCTCCGAAAGCTAAGTGCTTCGGGCGTAATTCATGGCGGTACTCCGCTTGGCCTCCTACGCAACGTGTGGTTCAACACTTCCCTCTACTGGTGTAGAAGAGGCCGTGAAGGTCAACGGGAACTCCGTGCTGACAGCTTTGTGTTCGAAGTAGATGAAGATTGCCGTCCCTACGCTCGCATGAATGTCGACGAAGCAACCAAGAACCATCATGGAGGAATTGTCGATGTGCAGAGTTCACAAAAATTTGGGCGAATGTACCAGACTTTTAGCGACCCCAACCTGGATGGACTATCGTGCCTGAAGAAGTATATTTCCAAAAGAAATGCCAGCTGTGAAGCTTTCTTCCAGTATCCGAAACGAAAAGGAGCTGAAGAGTCTGACGTTGTCTGGTATGAAAACAGACCGCTTGGCGTGAACAAGCTCCAGAGCATGATGAGAGACATCTCCAAGGCAGCCGCATTATCGCAGATCTATACCAATCATTCTGTAAGAGCCACGGCCATCACTTTATGGTCAGATGCCCAGATATCCTCCCGTCACATAATGAATATCTCAGGTCACCGCAACGAACAGATCGAGCATCAAGCACTACAACACGAGGCCTTCGTCAAGTCAACTTCGCAAATGTTCGGACGTCTTGTCCGCGGCGTGTTCCTCGCAAAGCACTTTAAACCCTTCGATACAGGATGGATCGCTTGTCAGTCCTCCAGAACCACTCCAGTTGACGGTTGTTTCTGCAGCAAATAAGCCAACCACACAGTCGTTCCAGCAACAGCAATTACAGCAAAATTCACCATTTCAAATCCTTGGAAGCGGCGGCATGTTCAACTCTTGCCAAATTCAAAACATTAATGTTTTCGTAAACAAAGATCCATAACGGCCCTCAGTTCAGTTTTGCTTACTAAGTTTGTAGCTTCTGTCTGGATTTGTATACTTTTCTACAAACTTTGAGTACTTTAAAAGAAAAAACTCTTGCGTTTTTCACTTAAAACTTTCACTGAGTGCGATCTGAAGTTCTTTGTTCGGGCAATCGACATTTGACAGATTGACAGCTGAGGACTAGAGTAGCCAATCAAATGACTGGATTTGGCAAGCTAGCCAATCAGAAGTTTGCTGGCGTTTGCATGTAGCACTTTATTGGTATTAAATGTCGTCAGTTTTTCGATCTCTGTGCTTTGTTGTTTCTACTCGCGGCGTGTAAAATCTATATCATAAAGCAAATAAAGAAGCCTAAGCGGTGTATTACACTGTGAAAAACACTCCGGTCATTTGAGAACACTCGAGACATGTAGAAAACACTCGCCTGCGGCTCGTGTTTTCCACATTTTCCTTGCGTTCTCAAATGCCCGTCGTGTTTTATCACAGTGTAATACACGGCTTAGGCTTCTTTATTTGTTAATTAAAATCTGAGCGGGAAACCTTCTACTTGGCAATACCATTTTGTTTTAATGAGATTTGAGTTAGGGTCGGCCGCGGTACCTCATCGATTTGGCTGAAATTTTGCATGTGGACTTACTTTGGGCTCCTAACTATAAAATGGATGTTTCCAAGTTCTTGTAAATTTTATTTCGGGAGCTTCGATCATGGCCGGTTTCGGTCGGCCCTGAAGGGGAGCCAATATGGCGGATCAAAGGACTTCTTGTCATCCTTCTGTCCAGCTCACCATAATCTGTTACCAAAAACTATTAATACCGCCTTAAAGGGCTATCTTTCTACTCACATTCTATGCCGAATACTTCTCCGAAATAGAAAGATTTGGTCATGAACGAGCGAGAAGTTGTAGTGTACTTCCAGGCTGCTTTTGAGAGACGTTAATTTACTGTAAATCGCGAGGCCGATATCTCCCATGTTATGTCGATTGACAGTTTACTGTTTACTTAGGATGTAGATCTGTTATAGCAGGTTTGACAGGAGGAATAAAAAAATGGGCAACTTCTTTAGCACGGCAGAGAACAATTCAATAAGCGTGACCATTGTACGACTATCAACCGCCCATTTAAGCGTTATTGCTGGTTTTCACTGTCACGCCATAGAAAATAAGATTCGCAATCATTCAATAAATTAAGTCAAGTATCTGGGATAAGATGGATGATTGATATAGAAACAACCTCACCAAGATTTAGGACCGTGCGGTTTATTCGGAGAAATATTTATTCCAAATTTATAGAGCATTGTAGAGGGGCACCAACATGGCAGCCGTAAAGTAACAAAAACATCTGTGATTGTGTTTTGTTATTAAAACGAAAGGTTAATACGATACATCCCTAACACATTGAAAGTTATACTTATTCTAGTGCAAGAATTCTTCAGTTAGCAAAAACTCATGTTTTGAACAACGCGAAAGCCTTCTCTTACCGCTGTTTCAATGTCACGCAAAGCATAAACTTGGAAATTCAAAGGTGCATTTTCGAGCAGAGTTTTTGTTAAACGTGGAGTTCTTAGAGGGTCTTGCATTTGATGCGACTAGAACTTCAGAAGTTTAGGTGATATTTGGTTTCGATTTCAGAAAAATAGGAATTAGAGTGTTTTTTTGTCCTTACTGGAGGCTGCTCTCGCATGTGATCACAAAATAAAAGCCATGGATAATGTTACATTCAGTTGCTTATTCTCGCATTAAGCGGAAGAAACTCAGTTTGAAGGCATGTACAAGAACAAGTACCGTTTGAAAGTATTTCTAAACTACTGCATGTTTTTAATTTACTTACCGGATAGTCATGCGGACACGGCTCCGACATTATTGTAATGCACGTTCGTTTTTCTTCTAGTCTTTAGTTCGTTTTATGTAAAGTTAAGTTATTGCCGGTTAAAACTTGGGCACATTTCCGCATTTTTGAAGCCAGGTCGCTCAGTAGTCGGAGAAACGCGGAAAAATCAAACGCTTTCAGCGTTTCTCGACTCACTTTCCAGTGAGCAACGCTAGAATTCAATTACATAAAAGTGGCTTTTTCCCACGGCTGAAACGAACAACCCTGTTATTTTTCGTAAATTATGTGTCTGCAGATCCAAGCAGGAACAGTTGAACACATACAGGTTGAGGTAAGTTCAGCTAATAATTCGATCTAGTTAGTTTAGTTATATTATTTCGGTCCTATTGATAAATCCACGGAGTTTTCTTTTTCATTTAATTCCTGGCGAATGTTCAGTGAAAAAGAAAATGAAATTACGTAACCTGTTCCATGCTCTATTTGAAATCCCGACAATGGGACATAGCAGGGAATTTAACATTTACCCAGTGAAAAGATGGTGTATTTAAGGGATATGATGATGAGGATGATGATGATGGTCAAGAAGCCTGTTAAAAGCCCTGCATAGTGGGGGCATCCGAACACCGGAACCAAATAAAGAAACAATTGAAATCGGCAACGTTCGTCTCGGACACGTTGCAAAGGTTAAACTTTACCTGTTTTCGCTTCTATCATTAAAAACTCCAAGCTCAACTATATTTCTCTGAAATCGTCATTTGCTGCGAAAATTGGCGTTTTAATATACGCAAGTTAATGTACAAGTTGTTATTGTATTGGGCGTTAAAAAAACTAGCCGGTAAAAATAATGTAGGTCTTGGTATTAGATAAATGCATGTGTGTATTTTTGTACACGTGGAAGCTGTTTTAACGTCAAGTAACAGGGCCTTTCTTTTAATCCTGCATGAATAATATATGATGGAGCTTCTCCATATCACCGCCAACCAAACCAACCCCATTCATTTAGTTTATCGCCAACCGTCAGTACTTCCAGTAAGATTGTGTTATGCAAGAGGTTGCAACGACGGTTTTCCGACTCCTGGTGTATCCTGGTAATACTAACTTTAAGAATTCACATCCTCCTTCTGAACGAGCTGTGGCCTACATAGCTTTCCATTGTATCAACGTTTCCGTGCAATACGGTGTTTCAGTGTGTAAGTGTCGACAAATTATCCTTTTTTTTAATACACCCTTCACGTCACGCTAGAGTGCAGGTTCAAATTTTTGTTTAGAGCCCATGCAGGTTTCATCATCGCACAGCTCAAACACTGTCAATTAGAAGGGGCGCTCAAGGAAACAACAATACACTAATAAGAGACAGACCATTTTCGTCTTTGGGGACCACAATGTAATTACAGATAAAAAGTTGTTTTTTTTTTCACAAAAGTTGTTTTTCCATCAAAAGTTCAGGAAGGCTTTTTAAGCATTTATTCCAAGATCCCAACAGTAGCAAGCTAGGATCTGGAGCGGTTACTATTTTTTAGTTTCGTTTTACCTCCCTCCTTGTAAGCTAATTGCCCCACCCGACGCTCCCCCCCTTCCATCCCCTCTTCCCCAGTAATAAAATGTACTTATCGGCCGGTTGTTCGTTTCAAGTGCTGACTGATGATCAGAAGCGCCGGTGGGCCACGTCTTTTTACAACCTAAATGAATTCCGAACTTGAATAGGCCTCTTGCACTAAGAGGTCACGTGACCAATGCCTCCCTTAAACAGTGAGTTGTAATCTTGCTGATGCAAAAAATTGACAGAACACATAAAAATTATTTTACACACGAAATTTGAGAGGAAACCAGGAGCCATAATCGGGGACGGAGACCGTAAGCGCGCGCCATTTCTAGTATTGGGGTTGGCGCCATGATATGGGACAATTTTTCTATTTTTAGAACAAATTGCGCCATCGCCTGCGGCACACGCGCGTACATTGCTGCGAGGATTTTCGCGGATGTCGCGCAGGGGAAATGGCGTCCGAAACTCCCGAAATCGTTTATGCTTTTGGATCCTTTTGGCCCATCACTCAACACCTTCATGGCTGTTGGAATTTTGATTAAGTATTTCCGCCGTAAGTTGCTCCAGTCTGGGTGAAGACGGTGCCTAATTTAGGTATGTCCCGCTGCTTTTTATCTCTGACCAAGTTGAGTTACGCTGCTCCTTTTACGACAACTTCACATTACTCCAATCTAAATTTCACATATGAAGAAGATTAACAGCTTTTCCATAACACAGAAGAAAAAAGAACTAGTTGGATATAGCAGCGTTTAGGCCCAATAAGTGACAATAGGTTTATGTCCGTAGATGCTGCTTAGTTTTGTTTGTGTAAAAATCCAATAAATTGTCTGTTGTCGATGAGTAAGAGCGCCCGCCGATGCGTGTTTTGTACAGCTAGTAAAACATGACAAATTGGACTTCGCACTTTGGTGTGAAACGTATATTGAACTCATATAATGTCTCTTAAGGTTGATTAATCTTTGAGAACATATTAAAAGCTTAGCTGAAAATATGTGAAAACAGCAGAAATAATCAGAAAAGTTACGATGACGCTTGTAATCAAAACTCGAATAAAGATTTCGATTGAGTTAAAACTCCTTGTCTATTTTATTTTCGCAGCGAAAGAAAGAAGAAACACACATGATGTTAGTAGTCTTTTGGCGAACGTTAGTGAAAATTGTTGTAGTATCTCAGCACAAAAGACGACGAAACAAATCTTTTTCACGATTTTGCTTGACAATCTGAAAACACCGACTCGGACTTGAAAGTGCACGCGCTGCACTATGCAAATGAACTACTCGTACGCGTCAGACAAAAACTTTTGATGGAAAAACAACTTTTGTGAAAAAAAAAACAACTTTTTATCTGTAATTACATTGTGGTCCCCAAAGACGAAAATGGTCTGTCTCTTATTAGTGTATTGTTGTTTCCTTGAGCGCCCCTTCTAATTGACAGTGTTTGAGCTGTGCGATGATGAAACCTGCATGGGCTCTAAACAAAAATTTGAACCTGCACTCTAGCGTGACGTGAAGGGTGTATTAAAAAAAAAGGATAATTTGTCGACACTTACACACTGAAACACCGTATTGCACGGAAACGTTGATACAATGGAAAGCTATGTAGGCCACAGCTCGTTCAGAAGGAGGATGTGAATTCTTAAAGTTAGTATTACCAGGATACACCAGGAGTCGGAAAACCGTCGTTGCAACCTCTTGCATAACACAATCTTACTGGAAGTACTGACGGTTGGCGATAAACTAAATGAATGGGGTTGGTTTGGTTGGCGGTGATATGGAGAAGCTCCATCATATATTATTCATGCAGGATTAAAAGAAAGGCCCTGTTACTTGACGTTAAAACAGCTTCCACGTGTACAAAAATACACACATGCATTTATCTAATACCAAGACCTACATTATTTTTACCGGCTAGTTTTTTTAACGCCCAATACAATAACAACTTGTACATTAACTTGCGTATATTAAAACGCCAATTTTCGCAGCAAATGACGATTTCAGAGAAATATAGTTGAGCTTGGAGTTTTTAATGATAGAAGCGAAAACAGGTAAAGTTTAACCTTTGCAACGTGTCCGAGACGAACGTTGCCGATTTCAATTGTTTCTTTATTTGGTTCCGGTGTTCGGATGCCCCACTATGCAGGGCTTTTAACAGGCTTCTTGACCATCATCATCATCCTCATCATCATATCCCTTAAATACACCATCTTTTCACTGGGTAAATGTTAAATTCCCTGCTATGTCCCATTGTCGGGATTTCAAATAGAGCATGGAACAGGTTACGTAATTTCATTTTCTTTTTCACTGAACATTCGCCAGGAATTAAATGAAAAAGAAAACTCCGTGGATTTATCAATAGGACCGAAATAATATAACTAAACTAACTAGATCGAATTATTAGCTGAACTTACCTCAACCTGTATGTGTTCAACTGTTCCTGCTTGGATCTGCAGACACATAATTTACGAAAAATAACAGGGTTGTTCGTTTCAGCCGTGGGAAAAAGCCACTTTTATGTAATTGAATTCTAGCGTTGCTCACTGGAAAGTGAGTCGAGAAACGCTGAAAGCGTTTGATTTTTCCGCGTTTCTCCGACTACTGAGCGACCTGGCTTCAAAAATGCGGAAATGTGCCCAAGTTTTAACCGGCAATAACTTAACTTTACATAAAACGAACTAAAGACTAGAAGAAAAACGAACGTGCATTACAATAATGTCGGAGCCGTGTCCGCATGACTATCCGGTAAGTAAATTAAAAACATGCAGTAGTTTAGAAATACTTTCAAACGGTACTTGTTCTTGTACATGCCTTCAAACTGAGTTTCTTCCGCTTAATGCGAGAATAAGCAACTGAATGTAACATTATCCATGGCTTTTATTTTGTGATCACATGCGAGAGCAGCCTCCAGTAAGGACAAAAAAACACTCTAATTCCTATTTTTCTGAAATCGAAACCAAATATCACCTAAACTTCTGAAGTTCTAGTCGCATCAAATGCAAGACCCTCTAAGAACTCCACGTTTAACAAAAACTCTGCTCGAAAATGCACCTTTGAATTTCCAAGTTTATGCTTTGCGTGACATTGAAACAGCGGTAAGAGAAGGCTTTCGCGTTGTTCAAAACATGAGTTTTTGCTAACTGAAGAATTCTTGCACTAGAATAAGTATAACTTTCAATGTGTTAGGGATGTATCGTATTAACCTTTCGTTTTAATAACAAAACACAATCACAGATGTTTTTGTTACTTTACGGCTGCCATGTTGGTGCCCCTCTACAATGCTCTATAAATTTGGAATAAATATTTCTCCGAATAAACCGCACGGTCCTAAATCTTGGTGAGGTTGTTTCTATATCAATCATCCATCTTATCCCAGATACTTGACTTAATTTATTGAATGATTGCGAATCTTATTTTCTATGGCGTGACAGTGAAAACCAGCAATAACGCTTAAATGGGCGGTTGATAGTCGTACAATGGTCACGCTTATTGAATTGTTCTCTGCCGTGCTAAAGAAGTTGCCCATTTTTTTATTCCTCCTGTCAAACCTGCTATAACAGATCTACATCCTAAGTAAACAGTAAACTGTCAATCGACATAACATGGGAGATATCGGCCTCGCGATTTACAGTAAATTAACGTCTCTCAAAAGCAGCCTGGAAGTACACTACAACTTCTCGCTCGTTCATGACCAAATCTTTCTATTTCGGAGAAGTATTCGGCATAGAATGTGAGTAGAAAGATAGCCCTTTAAGGCGGT
Organism: Platygyra sinensis; assembly: GCA_019787425.1. NCBI lineage: Eukaryota > Metazoa > Cnidaria > Anthozoa > Scleractinia > Merulinidae > Platygyra > Platygyra sinensis. The sequence continues at coordinate 9,036 of JAHPZR010037965.1, read as the reverse complement.
ATTAATAGTTTTTGGTAACAGATTATGGTGAGCTGGACAGAAGGATGACAAGAAGTCCTTTGATCCGCCATATTGGCTCCCCTTCAGGGCCGACCGAAACCGGCCATGATCGAAGCTCCCGAAATAAAATTTACAAGAACTTGGAAACATCCATTTTATAGTTAGGAGCCCAAAGTAAGTCCACATGCAAAATTTCAGCCAAATCGATGAGGTACCGCGGCCGACCCTAACTCAAATCTTACAGAGTATGCCTCTTAAGAGGCTGTATCTCTAAGAACCACCCACTCAATTTCGTTTGAAAAATAATTTTGCCTGAAACTCTGGCAACTGAAAGACTTTACCGAGGTTAGAATGATTTTCTAGTCGCGTCAGGAGCCATTTAATATTTCGCCTCGTCAAGGCCCGTCGCGCCGTCTCCAAAAGCATAAAATTGGCATTTTTCGTGACGCCGTAAAATATTTCATTCGCAACGCCTAGTATTGAGTCTTATATCATTTTGCTCATAAACCTTTCTAGTTTTCCGAGATACTAACCAATTTTGTCTCAATTTAAGTGGCAAGACGAAATCAAGCATATTACTGAACACTATTATTCGCCAACGAACGATGGCTGGAAATGGCCTTCATTTAGAAGCTAATTTTTAAAATTTGGGACCTAGCTGGAACCTCTAGACTACACAGCTGCAAAGTGTAGTCCTTTATCGGCATAAATATGCAAAAACCCCTGTACGATTTCAGTATTTCAAAAGTTATGGCCGTTTGTATTAGCACATGTACGAGCATTTCCAACATTCAAGCCTATATCAAAATCGACCTATCCGAGCAGATTTTATTTTAACTACAGCTTACCTGCTTCGAACTTGGGTTTATTTCCAACTTCAGTCACTTTCCAAGCCTTCACGTTGCTGAATCAGTCACTAGCAGTTCCAGTAAATTGGTAGGTTTTGCCTTCGGAACTTGCATAATCGTGTTGAGCACGGCTACATCGAGTGTCTTGGAAGCGAACAAAGCTCGACTCCATGGTCTTATTTTAGGCTAAAATACCCTATCGAAACATCGTGTCAGAGCTGGATTTCTTCAAGAATCAGATAGCAAACTAATCAAGTCTGGTATCAAGGAGAAAATCAAGCTTTGAAGGCTTAAATTTTAAAGAAATCACCCCGTGTAGTTCGCTGGAAGAGGGTATCGGTGTGATGGTGTTTCCACGGAGGTCCGCACTAAAGGTACCTTTGTTGGTACGTATCTTAAGTAAGATTATTGAGGTGTATCATAATAAAATTTTCTATTTCCCTGTATATGTATTTACTTGTATTCCTAACGCATTCCCTTGTATTTTCTTGTATTCGCTAATGTATTCTCCTGCATTCTCTTGTATTCCCTTGTATTCTCCTGTATTCCCTTGTATTCTCTTATATTCTCCTGTACCCTTGCAATCGTTTGTGAACCCTTGTATACCTATGCCATCCCCAGTAAACCCTTGTAATCCCTTGTAATCCCCTGTAAACCCTTGTATACCCTTTTTATCCTTTGTAATCCC
>JAHPZR010037965.1:0-2500 GCA_019787425.1 Platygyra sinensis | reverse complement strand
AGTGCAGAAAAGTGTAATTGAGTGCAAAAAAGTGTAATTAGTTTGAAAATGATTGACAGCTCCTACTTTGAGCTCCCGACAAAGAAAATGGCGGACAAAAATTAAAAGAAGATTGAAACTCTTTACCTTCATTTCAATACAATTACCTCATAACGAAGCAAAGTGTAAAGCTCAACAACAACTTCTAAACTAGTGAAAGTGAAGTAGATGTACACAAAAGCCGCGAGGTCAAAAACGTTAACATAAACTTCAGCTTGAGTGAATGAAAATATGCCGGCGTCGATCGCGAACTACATTACAAAATACCCGTTGAAGAAGTAAATTTTAAAATTCTTGAGCACCACGAAATAAAACGCGAAGAAGGACCCAACAAGACGTCCTAAGAACCGGCCACATCTTACGTTTTAAGACAAAAAGTGCAAGCATTCTACTTTTGTGAAAGAACTGAAACGGCGAGCTTAGAGATTAGAAAGGTCGTTCCCTAACAAAACCCGGTAAACGCTTCAGGCAAATCTAACCTGTACAACGTCCAGTGAAGAAGCTGAAGTCTGGCAGCAACCAGGAGAGGTGAAAAAGATGTCCTTCAGAGCTAAGAAATTCCGTTCTTGGTATATTTTAGCTTCGTTTCTCGGTATTTTGGTCAAAGTAACTTGTACCACGGCCAGGTTCAATGGTTTCTTGCACACAGTTTCTCAACCACTCAAAAAACATTTGGCAAGAAAGCCGCGTGAAAACCGCAGGGAGTTTTTCCTCTTCTTTGTGGTCAAGTTCTTCAATTCAACTTTGAGTAAAGACTGCTTTTAACTGTAAAAAGAAACTGCTCAGTTTTCATATATGACTTGGAGAGAGTGAATGAATTTTTACGCTTGAATTCACCTGTCAAATTTTCATCCAATAAAGTTGATGTAGCTTGTTGAAGAAAGAAAAAGAAGACCAGAGGAATGAAGCTAGGCTACGAAGCAGATCCCGGATGAAGGTCAGTGTTCTTTTCTGTTTCAACCTGTCAGTTTTTGTGCATTTCCTTTTAGCCTCAGAAGCCTTATCAAGTGCCGTGGCATAACAGTTAATACGTCGCTTTCCGAACCACGTGACATGGGACAGAAAGGCAGTTGCTGGCCCAACGGTGAAAATGATCGCCCACACTGTATGACTTACGTTAGCGGTGAAATAATGAGGCGCTTTAAGACCCGGGGGAGGGGTACTCCCTTATAAGGGCTTAATTGGGACGTGCAAGCCAGCCAGGGTATGTTTTTCGGGATTTTTGTCTTAAGAGCTTCTGCCTGAGAGACCGGGGTAGACTTGGAAATGAGGGTCGATCGATTTCGCTCTAAATTGGTACACAATGTTGCTATGTGGACTTATGTAATATGCCAAAGTTTCAGCTTCAATGAACTTTTTTAGCCGAGTTCTGGATATCAGCCCCTCAGGGCTCCCCAAAGGCTGTTTTGGCCACTTTTCAATCTTTCTTTTAGCAACGTACAATCGATTTTAGACAAAAAGAAAACTACCTTTGTAATGCCCTATTCTTAGCCTTCTATGGGTAAACAAATCAACTCATGGAAATTTTTCGTTAGCTAGTGGCTGTTATGTCTTGGACCTATTTGAAGCATATGGGAAGCAACCGGAAATGGCCTGTTTTTTAGGCCGTATATTTTCCATGCCCATGTTTTATATCGTGAAGTCTCAATATCCCTGCAAAGTTCAGCCCTTGATTTAGTAATATCAAGAAAAAAATACTAAGGTTGAGGCTTTTTTACCAAGGAAAATCTTACAAGAAGATGACTAACCTGGCCACTAAGATGTACCAAGTATTGTTATTCAAATTTAGGCGCCATTTATGCAAAGGGTCTATTACCGAGCTGAAAATTCACCATCTTCATTTACTTATCACTACTCTAATTTAGTGGCTCATGTTGACTATCCCTCTACAATACTTCGTAAATGACATTAAAACATCTTCCACATAAATTTCACTCGCAGCACTTCACTTTCCCATGAAAACTGCTGAACATTCAGGTTTTTTTTTTCGATTTGATAAGTTTAACGCGCGCGCGGTTTAAGTTAATGTTGCGCGCGCGCGTGCTGTATTTGAATTTACATCGTATCGCAATGATGCTTGTCGCTGTTTCGCACCACGGGTTAGGGCACTTCTGATTTTGAACTAGTTTATTCAGCAAGTTTTCCTAGCACACGCTTGTTCACGGACACCCAAATGTCTGCTGGTCGGACTGTGGCTCAAACTTCGTTGGAGCACAGGAATACCTGAGAGAGGTCATGTAGGACTGGGACATTCCCAAGATTCAAAGTACTATTTCCGAGGAATTTGCCTGCGATTTCGAGTGGCAATGGAACACCCCTCACGCAAGCCATCAAAACGGAGCTGTGGAGTCGCTTATCAAATCCGTTAGACAAGTACTCAACAGTGTGTGTAAGAACCAGGCATTCACTGAATAGCAATGGAGGACATTCCTAGCTGAGATAACCTACAGACCCCTCTACC
>JAHPZR010037964.1:40000-42500 GCA_019787425.1 Platygyra sinensis | reverse complement strand
ATAAGTAAAATAAATACAGTAAATGAATATTTCGTAGTGGTTCTAGATTTCAATTTTACTGCGTAATCAACCATTAGAGACGGAATTGTTCGAGAGAAACAGAAAATTTCATTGATATCTGAAACTTGCTAAAACGATTATTTGACCTGCAAAATCCGCTCCAACGATGGAATTAAAATGTACAGACGGAAAATTAGTTGCGCGGAATTTCGTTCACACACAAAAGAAAATCTAAAGTTTTTGCTTCTCCTGTAAAGTGAAGCATTTACTGAGTAAAACGTTTTAAGAACTGCTGTCATTGAATTAACAGGAAAATATCTGCCTAACATGGATTGCTTAAATGCTGTGGCAATTTAAGGTAATTCCCCTGAAATAAAACTGACAATAGATTTTCGTTCAAACTTTGCCCACTGAATATTTATCATATGAGAACTTCAATTTTGAAATAAAAAAGGGGAGTGCCCATACTCATTAAGGAGCACTGGGGCATTGAAAATGACCCATTTTGGCATTATTTAATGCTTATTACAAGAACGCACTCTCAGTAATAATTGTAAATTTTTGTGACCGAGGCTCATGAGCACACGTATTAAACTGCAGTCAATGCATTGTATCGGACACAAATAACCTTTTTAAGTTTGATTTCGACAGAAAGCTGAATTCTTGATTAAAAGTTCAACCAAATTTCTTGACATGGTTACCATAGGGCAACATAGAAAAGACCACAGTTTACTTGCATTTTCATTATTTATTCAATTTTCAGCAATAGGAATCAGATCAGTCTTTCCTCAAGCAAAATTTATGATAAGTTGATTACAATGACTGAAAAAAAAGTTGGGGTGCCTGTGCTCGTTGGTAAGCTATAGCCATTTTCCAACTGACAGTGCTCAATATCAAGGCAAATCCGCCATGTTTTCAATATGCGCGTGCACGCGGGCGCGCAAAATGACGCCATAAATTATGCGCAGAAAGGTTGCGCAATGCAATTGTGAGGAATAACCTTAATACTCGCAATCGGCTTTGATCAGCCTGATTACAACCCTGCCATCTTGATAATATGATACCCAGCTAACAAGTGTCCAAGTGCTTATCTAAGAGACAAAACTGTTTTGTAAGAGCTAAAGCAAACCCTGCTCCGAGGGTAAGAATTTTCTAAGTTGATGTTGCCTTGACTCTTCTGGTAATTCTTGATGAAATCCCGTACTATTGTTCATTAACTTCATTCTAGGAGAAAAGTATTGCAGTGTTCTTGGGTAGGCATAAGAAAGGGGTTCCAAGCCTTTTATCAACAAAAGGTATACTTGAGGGCATCTTTTCTGTCAAAACGCGTACGGTATACAAAAGCAGGTAAAGAGGTTAGATCTCGGGGCAGAGCCTCCAAATATAAAACTTTGTAGAGTACCACCCTTCCCTCCCCCCGGTCCCGGTGGGGGGGGGGAGGGGGGTACTCCCCTATAAGAACTTAATGGGGACGTGCGGCCAGCCGGGGTATGTTTTTCGAGATTTTTGTCTTAAACAGGGTATCGAATTTATCATTTTTTGTCTTAATCAGGGTATCGCTTTATCAATTTTTGTCTTAAACAGGATAACTTTTCTTGGACGATAAACACCACAATTTTTACAAGCTCTTGTTAACTAATATTGACTTCCGTTGACTTTGGCATTGATACCAGGCACATTAAATTTACATTGATTACACAACAAGAAAGCCACACAACTTGTAACCGCAACTTTTAATGTCTTAAACAGGGTATCAAAAATCGGAATTCTGTCTTAAACAGGGTAGGAAAATCAGCGATATTTGTCTTAAACAGGGTCAGGTTATGAGGGGCCGCGCCGCACCTCCTCACCCAGGGATATAACGAGTACCCCCCCGGGCCCCCGGTGCAGCTCTGGCTCGCTGGCTTGCACGCTGGTATAATTGTTATTCGTCATAAAGACTCAATCAAAATGTACTTTTAGAATTTCCTTCATCTCTGCAAGGTATCTAATTATTTTCCCTTGTTCGATACAATTTATCAATATCTAAAAGTAACAGTATAACACTAAGGATAATGTAGCGTAAAGTCCATTTTGGACGTTGGTTGATTTTAGATGTTGGCTCCTGAACTAACTTGACTTTGTTATAATTACATGTAAATCGGAAAAAGGTTCGTTTTTATTTCTTTTGATCGACCACCTAAACTTCAAAATTATGGGTAATTAATAAGTAACCACTTTATTTACCGAGAGTAGCACCTAATAGTGTACAACACTAAGGGCCGATTTACACGGTACAACTTGGAGGCATGCGACAAGCTTACGACAGGCCTACGATGACTTGGGACCATTTACACGCAAACGACATTTTCACTTACAAAATTAAATATGCAAAAGTTTGCACCGGGTTTTACGGAGCGAAAAAGTTCTAACAAACGTAAACAAATATTTTAGCTGTCCTGCGCTTTGAAAAAACTTTCTAACGAGATGTTTTTCGCTTTAATCCGTTCCGTACTCTTCG
>JAHPZR010037964.1:32500-35000 GCA_019787425.1 Platygyra sinensis | reverse complement strand
CAACATCGCGCATTTAGTTTCATGTTTCACCACATTTCCCGGAAGCTTCAGATAGGATTCTGAGAAAAACAACTTCTTTGTGATTGGTTGCTGTAACGAGCTAATCACAGAAAGCTGGATTTTTGTTTGCGTGACCCCATGTAACGCAATCGGCAAGCGGAACACTTTTGAAGCGGCCAGCCATAAAAAAAATGCATTTTCTGGTGAACAAATGTACTTTCGGATAGGTAGAAACTTTAAGGTAACTTACCAGATAAGGATATTGTACTATCAGTCTTGCTTGATGTAGCAAGTATATGGCCTCTTTAGAATGTTACTGGTGAAGTTTTGAGGTGTGACCAGCGAGATGAAAGCTAAAGAGCAGTTATAGCGATGTTTCTTGTTTACAAAAATTGACGTCATATTTCTTTTGATATTCAAATTTGCCAGCCACTGAACAGTTTGTTTCAACAGCCAATAAACCTCTGGTTGGTACATTAATGACAATAGGTGATCATGAGGTAACGAGAAACATCGCTATTGCTTCTGGTACTATTGTCATTTAACAACAATTGGAATGATAATAAGGTATGGGCTGACTCTCGCAGAGAGGCATTTTAAAGAAGATTTCGTATGTTCTCGAGCAAGATGACAAAGCTTTCCACGGCGTAAGGCCATAAACTAGCTCAGCTCACAGATCTGACAGATTGAAAGGTTTGAGTTATTACAGTCAAACCAAGTGAAGCGTACCCCTCAAGAATACATTAATGAATTTATTAATTATTTGAATATGAAATCCACTAGTCGTTTCAAAAATGCAGTAATGAATGGGTTATTTGAATATTGAACTCGCTAGTCGTTTCAAGAATAATTAATAAATTATTTTTTTAAAAGAATATTAAACCCATTAACTGTATTCTTGGAACGACTATTGGGTTCAATATATAAATCTCAATAATCCATTATTGCATCTTGAAACGACTAGCGGGTTTCAATATTCAAATAATGAATTATTAGTGTATTCTTGAGGGGTACGCTTCACTTAGTTTGACTGTAGTCTGCAAGAACGCTCTTGAAATATAAGTCCAATGTAATGTGGAATGCATTCTATTCTTCACTGAAAAAAAAGGAAAATAAAGCGCGCGCTGGGCTACGTTTGCCAAATTTTCTCTTCTTCAACCAAATTAAAGTCATTAATTAAGGATGGGGCCATAGGGGCCTATTAGAAACCGTAAAACGCGCAAAATTTCCTCTAAAACCGCGAAACAGAAGCCCTCACGGAAAAAGCTTTGGTAGTCTTCAGAATATCTCTTTCCGTTATTTAATTTTTGTATACATCTAAACTTGTTCTACTTTCCGGAGTTCTCTCTGCGTATTCCCTCGTTAGTACAGAACTCATCGTAGTCTAAAACTGAGATTGCTTATTATTATTGTCAATCGGCTCCGCAGACGTGTAGCAATGTGAAGGTAAAAAAAAATTGTACCTTAATGTGCCGGTAAACCCACGGAAAAATGGCGCGTCTTCTGAATTAATTATTATATAAAAGCAATAGACCACAAGTTTCTATGGTTTATAGGCTGATAAACCACGCGGGATGTTGTAGAACACGAGAAGAATTCGTAAATCACGAGCCGCAGGCGAGTGATTTACGAATTCTTCGAGTGTTCTACCAACATCTCAAGTGGTTTATCAGCCTATAAACCATAGAAACTTGTGGTCTATTGCTTTTATATAATAATTAATTCAGAAGACGCGCCATTTTTCCGTGGGTTTACCGGCACATTAAGGTACAATTTTTTTTTACCTTCACATTGCTACACGTCTGCGGAGCCGATTGACAATAATAATAAGCAATCTCAGTTTTAGACTACGATGAGTTCTGTACTAACGAGGGAATACGCAGAGAGAACTCCGGAAAGTAGAACAAGTTTAGATGTATACAAAAATTAAATAACGGAAAGAGATATTCTGAAGACTACCAAAGCTTTTTCCGTGAGGGCTTCTGTTTCGCGGTTTTAGAGGAAATTTTGCGCGTTTTACGGTTTCTAATAGGCCCCTATGGCCCCATCCTTAATTAATGACTTTAATTTGGTTGAAGAAGAGAAAATTTGGCAAACGTAGCCCAGCGCGCGCTTTATTTTCCTTTTTTTTCAGTGAAGAATAGAATGCATTCCACATTACATTGGACTTATATTTCAAGAGCGTTCTTGCAGACTACAGTCAAACTAAGTGAAGCGTACCCCTCAAGAATACACTAATAATTCATTATTTGAATATTGAAACCCGCTAGTCGTTTCAAGATGCAATAATGGATTATTGAGATTTATATATTGAACCCAATAGTCGTTCCAAGAATACAGTTAATGGGTTTAATATTCTTTTAAAAAAATAATTTATTAATTATTCTTGAAACGACTAGCGAGTTCAATATTCAAATAACCCATTCATTACTGCATTTTTGAAACGACTAGTGGATTTCATATTCAAATAATTAATAAATTCATTAATGTATTCTTGAGG
>JAHPZR010037964.1:20000-27500 GCA_019787425.1 Platygyra sinensis | reverse complement strand
GCCGTGCGTCTGATTCAGTAATAGATCACAGAAGACGCCAAAATGTGGTAAGAACATCAGTGACACACTCGGCTACGCCTCGTGTGCCAATTTTTTGTTCTTACCACTTTTTGACGTCATCTGTGATATATATTTCTGAACAGACGCACGGCAACATGGAATCTATTTGTTAAATGGATGCACGCGGGAGGTTGCTAAGCACGAAAGAAGCGTAAGAGTCGCACGAGGCGATAAACGAGTTGGACTCCAGCTTCTTGAGTGCTTAGCAAACCTCCCAATTGCATCCATAACTCAATAGTGCACGCTATGGCGTTTACCATTTGTTTTATAACATTTGGACATTTGGACATTCTATAACATTTTGACATTAGAACAACAGAAGTCTTTTTATTGAGCTACTTTGCTTTAGTTATGTTATAAAGGCTTATTAGGGCCGATTCAGTTACACTGTACGACTTTGTCGCATGCGACAAGTTTACGACAGGCCTACGATATGAATTGTTTCGTGTAAATCAAACCTACAACTCGCTTACGACTGTTGCGTACGTCTAAAAAATTGTCGTAGGATTTTAAAACATGTTTTAGAACGCTGCGACAATCGTAGCCGAAATCTATAGAACATGCGTATTTTGTGACAAATTTCTACTGAGTAGGGGAAGAAGGAGAAGATTTCTTGCGTCAAAATGGCGGACGAAGTTGTTGTTGACTGGTTCACATGAAGTCGTTTCTCGAAGAGTACGGAACGGATTAAAGCGAAAAACATCTCGTTAGAAAGTTTTTTCAAAGCGCAGGACAGCTAAAATATTTGTTTACGTTTGTTAGAACTTTTTCGCTCCGTAAAACCCGGTGCAAACTTTTGCATATTTAATTTTGTAAGTGAAAATGTCGTTTGCGTGTAAATGGTCCCAAGTCATCGTAGGCCTGTCGTAAGCTTGTCGCATGCCTCCAAGTTGTACCGTGTAAATCGGCCCTTAGTGTTGTACACTATTAGGTGCTACTCTCGGTAAATAAAGTGGTTACTTATTAATTACCCATAATTTTGAAGTTTAGGTGGTCGATCAAAAGAAATAAAAACGAACCTTTTTCCGATTTACATGTAATTATAACAAAGTCAAGTTAGTTCAGGAGCCAACATCTAAAATCAACCAACGTCCAAAATGGACTTTACGCTACATTATCCTTAGTGTTATACTGTTACTTTTAGATATTGATAAATTGTATCGAACAAGGGAAAATAATTAGATACCTTGCAGAGATGAAGGAAATTCTAAAAGTACATTTTGATTGAGTCTTTATGACGAATAACAATTATACCAGCGTGCAAGCCAGCGAGCCAGAGCTGCACCGGGGGCCCGGGGGGGTACTCGTTATATCCCTGGGTGAGGAGGTGCGGCGCGGCCCCTCATAACCTGACCCTGTTTAAGACAAATATCGCTGATTTTCCTACCCTGTTTAAGACAGAATTCCGATTTTTGATACCCTGTTTAAGACATTAAAAGTTGCGGTTACAAGTTGTGTGGCTTTCTTGTTGTGTAATCAATGTAAATTTAATGTGCCTGGTATCAATGCCAAAGTCAACGGAAGTCAATATTAGTTAACAAGAGCTTGTAAAAATTGTGGTGTTTATCGTCCAAGAAAAGTTATCCTGTTTAAGACAAAATTGATAAAGCGATACCCTGATTAAGACAAAAAATGATAAATTCGATACCCTGTTTAAGACAAAAATCTCGAAAAACATACCCCGGCTGGCCGCACGTCCCATTAAGTTCTTATAGGGGAGTACCCCCCTCCCCCCCCCACCGGGACCGGGGGGAGGGAAGGGTGGTACTCTACAAAGTTTTATATTTGGAGGCTCTGCCCCGAGATCTAACCTCTTTACCTGCTTTTGTATACCGTACGCGTTTTGACAGAAAAGATGCCCTCAAGTATACCTTTTGTTGATAAAGGCTTGGAACCCCTTTCTTATGCCTACCCAAGAACACTGCAATACTTTTCTCCTAGAATGAAGTTAATGAACAATAGTACGGGATTTCATCAAGAATTACCAGAAGAGTCAAGGCAACATCAACTTAGAAAATTCTTACCCTCGGAGCAGGGTTTGCTTTAGCTCTTACAAAACAGTTTTGTCTCTTAGATAAGCACTTGGACACTTGTTAGCTGGGTATCATATTATCAAGATGGCAGGGTTGTAATCAGGCTGATCAAAGCCGATTGCGAGTATTAAGGTTATTCCTCACAATTGCATTGCGCAACCTTTCTGCGCATAATTTATGGCGTCATTTTGCGCGCCCGCGTGCACGCGCATATTGAAAACATGGCGGATTTGCCTTGATATTGAGCACTGTCAGTTGGAAAATGGCTATAGCTTACCAACGAGCACAGGCACCCCAACTTTTTTTTCAGTCATTGTAATCAACTTATCATAAATTTTGCTTGAGGAAAGACTGATCTGATTCCTATTGCTGAAAATTGAATAAATAATGAAAATGCAAGTAAACTGTGGTCTTTTCTATGTTGCCCTATGGTAACCATGTCAAGAAATTTGGTTGAACTTTTAATCAAGAATTCAGCTTTCTGTCGAAATCAAACTTAAAAAGGTTATTTGTGTCCGATACAATGCATTGACTGCAGTTTAATACGTGTGCTCATGAGCCTCGGTCACAAAAATTTACAATTATTACTGAGAGTGCGTTCTTGTAATAAGCATTAAATAATGCCAAAATGGGTCATTTTCAATGCCCCAGTGCTCCTTAATGAGTATGGGCACTCCCCTTTTTTATTTCAAAATTGAAGTTCTCATATGATAAATATTCAGTGGGCAAAGTTTGAACGAAAATCTATTGTCAGTTTTATTTCAGGGGAATTACCTTAAATTGCCACAGCATTTAAGCAATCCATGTTAGGCAGATATTTTCCTGTTAATTCAATGACAGCAGTTCTTAAAACGTTTTACTCAGTAAATGCTTCACTTTACAGGAGAAGCAAAAACTTTAGATTTTCTTTTGTGTGTGAACGAAATTCCGCGCAACTAATTTTCCGTCTGTACATTTTAATTCCATCGTTGGAGCGGATTTTGCAGGTCAAATAATCGTTTTAGCAAGTTTCAGATATCAATGAAATTTTCTGTTTCTCTCGAACAATTCCGTCTCTAATGGTTGATTACGCAGTAAAATTGAAATCTAGAACCACTACGAAATATTCATTTACTGTATTTATTTTACTTATGGGCTGCCCGTTATCCCTTGTTCTTTTCCCTCTTACAAACAGGCTCTTAACTGTACTATAGAATTATGGGCGACCGCTTATTTCGAGCAATTTAAAATTTTAACTACCCGTTCGGTAATAATAATCCGAAGTGTAGTGTATCTGTTAGAACCGGAACCGGAAGTAAACTCAAGTCACATGACGTATGATATATTATAGGATGTAAGAGTAAGAAAGAAGCGTGAGGTCAAGATGGAGGAGCGATTAAACTAGTTGTTGTTGTTGTGTTGTTGTTGATACCATGTGTTGGTTTTATGCATTGACACACACGCAGCTGCAGTGCACGCTTAATTAGTTCATGCCACATGGCCGTGAAACACGGATCCCCGCAATAGTTTAAATCATCAACAAGCGACAAACCCGGCGACAAATAAAGCAATAATTTTTTATTAATACCATTTCTAAGCTTCTTAGCTTGTCCAGTTTCTAAACAGGCAAAGAATGGTAAGCTTGGCTCGTGTACGACAGGCGATAAGAATATGTTTAGTTGCGTGTCACTGATCCCTACAGATCTCAACAGATCATCAGGTCAGTTTAAAGTTTTCTTCTTAAATCCTGACAATTAATTCCCTTGTGTATTTCATTGACCCTTCAACTCGCTGCGACGCAAAATCTCGCTCTTTGAAAGTCAGTACAGTTTAATACGCTGAAAAAAGTAGCAAGTCTTTGCAAATTAAGCGTAAATAAAAATTAGCAAACGCCAGCAAACGTTACCTCGCTGCCGGTCGCTGGCGCCGAGTTTGCAGCTGCCAAAGTCTAAGAACTCAAAAGCAAAATGGGAAAAATACCAGTCCTATAATATCTGCGTAATTTAAACTTATTTCATTTAAACGCATTATATATTAAGTTTATGCAGCAGAAATAAATGAATTAAAGAGAGAAAAACTCACCAACATACTTACTTGCCAATTTTAAAGTGCACAACACATGAAGACCGCTTGTGATAACTACCATATTGGGGCGTTATGTCCTTATTTGGATTTTTTGGCAGGAACTCGCAAAAATAGAGAGGTGCAGACTTGCTAAATAGCCAACACCGCCTCACTTCACACCAGCCATTACATACAGGTGTTGCTGAAATTGTAAAGTTTTATGATCAAAATTAAGTAATGTTATGCATACTTTTGAGTGTATAATACTAAATTAAGAGGTTTTAGTTCCAAACGGAATGTCAAACTCTGTACCGCTATCAGAGTTTGAATTATTATAGTGCATCAATTAATTATACATAGTAATATCAGTTTCAATCAGAATAGAACGAGCATACTCGGTTTTTATCGCGGGTTATTGGTTTTGTTGTCGTTTTCTTGGCATCATTTCAGGACATATTACAACCGTTGATATCGCCTGATAAAAGTCTTTTTGTTGTCAAAACACATTCTACGGATAAATAGGGGCTCATAGTTTATGATTTTAGAACGGTCCTCTTTGGAGAAGGGAGACGGAGAGCTAGAAAAGAATGTTTCTGACAAAGATTTGCATGTATTAATAGGCAGGCATAACATTGGTTGGCTTATTTCATCCCCAGCAAGACAATAATCACAGTAACACCGGCGAAATAAGTAAACGTTAATTGCGACGATACCTCTTCGTTGCCTTCACGAGATCGTCCGACTTCGACGACTTCAAGAGACGAACTGACCCGAGAGAGGCGAGTAGAAGAAGACCGAGTTGGTAAATGTTGTGGCTTTCTTTACTTCCTTAGTCAGTAGTTGTTGTTTAAACAGCGCCTAAGTTTATTCGAAAGTAAACTTGCGCATCAGAAAAAGTTCTGTGCTTGCGTTACCCTTAGTCACGCTATTAAATTCAGCTTTTGTGATTGGCTTGTTACAGTAACCAGTCACAAAGGAGTTGTTTTTCTCAGAATCCATTTAGAAACTTCCCGGAAAGCTGGGGACATGAGCAGAAATCAAATGCGAGATTGTTGTTGCTTTTCACTTCTTCCCATTTCTTTAACGTTTGGTGAACTATGCCAGAAGAACTCCAGGTTAGATCAAGGTAGGAAGAAGCTGCATAATTTAACATGTAGGAAGGTTGGTTCTGTTGTCTGTTGACTTTGTACGCACGAAAGCTTATGGTCCATCGATCGCCCTCCAGTAAAAGTACTTCTGTCGTAAGGCTAATATTTCTCTTACAATATTCGAATTTATTAGCAATCTATACGAGCGGAAAAAGAAAATATTGACAAAATGGTAACGGGTAGAGAACCAAAACGACATTTTAAACTTTTTAAAAAGGATGAGTCGATCAGGCGATGGAAAACGAAACATTCCATTGGTATTGCCTTTATGTACGCAGCTAAGGTGGGTCGAAATCCGATCCCAAGCAAGAAATTTCGAAGTGTTACCTGTACGATCAGTCGAGTCTTGTATCAGTCGAGTCTTGAAGCAAAAACAACCCGGCAAATCAACTTGCTTTTAACTGTAACACTGCGTTTGCCGAAGTGTTAGGGTTAGGGCTTTAACGCTAACCATGATCACATCCTTGAGATCGCTTTCTATCGTCTGGGTGTAAACACTCCATCGACTGCAACTTTGCTTGTGGTTATTAATAGCTCCGCAACATGACAAAGAAATAAGGAAATAATTTGAAGGTTCCATATCAAACTTAGGAATGAAGTTTCGTAATTACTTAAGCCTAGTTCAGGCTTTAATATGACAATGTGTTGCACACTGTGTTGCTTAGGAAGACAACGATGGTTGTAGCGATAATATCCACACACCGAAAAGGCCAAACCTACACCGCTGGTAAAAATGTATACTATGCAGTGATGTATGTAGACGAAATGCGTGTATTACACAAATCAATAGCAGCATTAATCCAAAGGGAACGAAAGTACCTGCCTTTTATCTAGAATGATTTTTTATGACTTAGGAATTTCGTTGTCGCTTGGCTTTAATTTTGACCATGATTTTTTTTTTATCCTGTCGGAGTTGAAGCCACACGTCAACAAAATAAAAGCCCCGAAGCTTTTATCGGACAGGTGCTCTCTTCTTACTGGCGAACTCTATAGTTGAAGTTAGTAAACTAAAACAAATGCAGAGAAAAAATTTATTGTTTACAATTTTTAATCGTAGGGTTCGCCGGTGAGAGAAGAGAAATGACAACCTATACCTATTGGTGCATTCAATATTATTGTCCTTTATTATGTCAACATCAGTGAAATACCAGATGAGCTTTCGCGAGTAAACATGATACACCTAGTTGCAATAACGTTGTCACAGAAAAAAAGCAAAGCGCAAAAAGCCAAATAGGAATTAATTAGGAAAATTTTAATTTCCATTGTTATTAGATACTGTATATGAATGAAAAGTACAATTTTTATTCATGCCCTTCATTTACATTATATTTTTCATTCATCTACAGTATCTGAGAACAATGTAAATTTAAATTTCCCAAATTAATTCCTATTTGGCTTTTTGCTTTTTGCTTTTTTCTATGACAAAGTTATTGCAATTAGGTGTATGCAAAATATTTCGCAGGTGAAAATAACATGTTATTTATAAGTGAAAAGTTCACTATTGCTACGGTTACATAATTGCTTGAAAAGTACTAAGATTTGTTGCTTTATGATCGAAACATCGGTTCTTCCTCGGAAATCTTCGAAAATCTTCGGCAATGTTCGGAAAATGTTCTGAAACGTTTTTCTGGCCTTCGAACAACTTTCGAAGAATCTTTAAAAATCGTAAGGTTTTCGGAATTCTTCGGAAAATCGTCATAAAAAGTCATCATTAGTATGTTTATATGTCGGGATTTATAAAAACGGTGTTCAGTAAAAGAATTGTGTTAAAGAATTTGCGCCCCAAAGGTGACGATATAAAAACAAGACGATCAAAGACCGTACGTCGGGCTGTAGCTAGACGCGCTACGACGAGCGTTGATCATTCGATGCATGTCTCAAAGAAATATCATGAAATTGTAGTCTTACTGAATAGATATCTCTGTATTTCATCATAAAAATATTGCTTATTAAAACTAACAATTGCGCCTTGTGAATGAAAGGCTGTGTATTCAAAATCTTAAACCACAATTGAATGTGCAGTCGGATTCTCTTCGCGCTTTTAAAAGTATTCATGTAATTAGCTTGGCACTTTTTTATGCAAATTCGCTTTAACTTAGCCTTTTCACAAACCGCATTTTATCATTAATTATTTAACCCTGATAATGGTGCAAGATGCACCGAAACGTCCTTTTCTATATCTTATATTTCTTGTCTCATGTATTTGCTTCATCACA
>JAHPZR010037964.1:0-15000 GCA_019787425.1 Platygyra sinensis | reverse complement strand
GTTGCATTTTACCCTCGGACAGTGAAGCGTATCGACGGCGCTGATGCGAGTATCCTCTTCCGTTGTTTTTCTCTTTTTCAAGCCCGAGAGAAAAGGTCGGAAAATTATGTTTGTTTTGGGACTAGTGGGCCGAGTCTCTCTTTCCATTATTGTAGCGAAATATAATATTTTTCCCAGCGCTGACAATGGCCGCTAGCGCGAAAAAAAATTCTGGCAAAGCAATTTGCTCACGCCATCAGCGAGCACTGTCGAGATTTGGAGCACGCTTACGTATACTGAATTTGATTGCGTGGCTCTGCTAGCTATGTTATAAAGTAAGTTAGGTTTTGTCGATGTTGTGGCTTAGACTCCTTCATGGGTACTACTATAGAGCCCTAATTTACACGTGATAGAATCACCCAAATCCAAGTGTCCTTTCTTTCAGGACGTCGTCGATGAAATCGACGACTGGAAAATCAATCGATTTCCGGTTAACTTATTGCCATTGATTTGCATTGGTCAGTCAGTCGATAATCATTCAAACGCGGTCGCGAACATGACTGTCATCGATTGCCATCGACGCGGACTCCCCTCGTGAATCGTGATTTCGATGCTTTTCGCTCTAACAAGTTCATTGCAACCGAGTTATTAATAAAAATGTTTCTAACGTCACGCACTGAGGGATGCATGTTGTTAAAATTCAACTTGAAATTCTAGAGGCAAAAACAAGAGAAATGAATAAACATGCTTATTTATGATCAATTTCCTTAGTTTGTGCTCTCTAGGCCTCGCTCCCAAGCTCAATTTCAGTATATAGATACTTTAGATTCAAAATTCAGTAGCCTCCCAACTGTAACAGAAAACTTTCTTTGTACGCTATTAGTCGTCATTAAGCTGTTTAGATTTTGATTTATCGCGTTTTAACTTGCCCTTTTTTCTTTTCAGGAAAGCCAAATCTCTCATAAATTCAACTTAATTTTTTTTTCCTTTAGCAGGGCATTTCTCGACAGTGAAATCGCTTTCTCCAGCCAAACAAGTTCTTCTCCTCGATAACGTGAACCACTTGATTGAAAACTGAAGATAAAAATGCAACGGTCAACGCGCAAGAGATGTTACAGTGACATTTCTGATTCCAAAAGGAGAAGAGGGCCTGAAGAAAGAAGACGAAGAGCTGAAGGAGCTTATTGGCCACGTGATTCACGGGGACACTCGCCAAAACGAAGACGGACAACAGATGGGAGAGTAGGGACAGGTTGGGTGGGGGAAGCTCAACGAGAAGAAGACCCGTCCCCTCTTGGGTACAAGGCCTTGGAGGAAATTTGTCATTCAAATTCGCCTGAGGATGGAATCTTGGAACTCGCTATCAAGCGTGAAAGATTCGAAGCACTGATGAAATCAAGCGAGATAAGACCTGATCTGATGCAGCTGATTATTCGGGCTATTCATCTTTGTTGTTCAACAAAAGGGGTAAGACTTCACGCCGAAGACATTATACGTCTGGTAATTGAAACGAAGTTTTTGACTGTACACGTGTCGGGTTTCATCAGTCGAATGTTATCGTATGCAGGATCAAGCCGAAAAGAGTTTCGATCCTCTGATGTGATCTCGCGTTTGGCGGATGTCTTCCTTGAATTCTTGCAAAGATATGGACGCGAAATTGTGCACTCCATTCCTGTATTACAACTCGACCACACTTTCACGGAACTAAAAGCTAAAAGGCTTTTACAGAACACTACTACGTTGGAAAAGAGAGTTCATCAAGTCAAAGAATTGCATAAAGTAGTTACCGATGAAGAATTCGATTCTGTGTGTAGAAAGGAAGAAGAAATCGAAGTTGAGCCCCCTCGCAGTTTTCGAGAACTGAGTGTTTTTCCACAAGCTGCAGACCTTAGCGTGACTTACCAACCTTTCCTTCGCGTCAACGTTGTGAGACGTCGTTACAGGGACCTGGAACACTACTTAGACGTCCAGTTTCGGCTTGTAAGAGCAGACTTCATTTTGCCTCTACGCGAGGGAATCCTGCAGCTTCGAAAGGACTACGGTGGACTGGGAAGGAGTGGTACCCATGACAGCAAAGAAGCTAAGGACGTGCATTTCTACCGTGACGTCACAGTGATGTATCCCGTATGTAGTGCAAAGGGAATGGTTTACAGAATCCGGTTCGACGCGTTTCACCACAGTGTGAGGAACATCCCATGGGAGAAGTGCAAACGTTTGAAGTTTGGTTCCCTTCTCTGCCTTTCAGCTGACGACTTCTACACTCCTCTGTTTGCGACAGTCGAGAATCGAGATCCCAGAGAACTTTGCTCCGGCGAGCTTGATGTTCGATTTGAAGGGCTTGAGCTCGATAAATTGAATCATTTTATCGCGGCAAAGATGAAATTTGACATGGTGGAGTCACAAGCCTTCTTTGAAGCGTACAGATACGTTTTGGAAGCGTTAAAAGAAATCAAAAATGATAGCCTGCCTTTCCAAGAGCATATTGTAGAATGCGAACAGGTTGTCCGTCCTCCAGAGCATGAGCATAAAACACAAGGCTTTTACGACATGAGTGGTATAGCACATGATGATCTGAATGGCAGCAATGATGCTTTGATGTCGTCTTCAGGGGACGAAAGTATGGATTGCTACAGAGAGGGTAGCCTATCCACGGATGGTGCAATTCTTCTGAATGCCTACGACTTGCGACGCTACCGAGACAGTCTAGGTTTCAACGACTCACAGTTGCGAGCGTTCCAGTTAGCGCTGACCAAAAGGTTTGCCATAATTCAAGGACCACCAGGTACTGGGAAGACTTACGTGGGTTTGAAGATTGCGCGTGTTCTTTTGGACACAGCCTCGCTCTGGGACGACGAGGAAGAACGGTCACCAATCCTGATGGTGTCGTACACTAACCACGCCTTGGATCAGTTCCTGGAAGGTCTTTTACCAATGACAGGTGCGAAGTTGTGAAATAAACTTTCTTAGTAGATAGAATTGCTTCTTGGACAAGGTTTTGAAAACGTCTAAGGGCATTATGAGATGATGTTAAGAGTTTGACCCGCCTATTTAAATTTGTCCCGCTTATGAACCACTCCATCCTCTCCATTGATATTCATTCATCCTCACTTCCTGACGGGTTTTTGTTATATGTGGAGTTCAGCTCTACAAATTCATGCTACCATTGTGGACTTCATTTGATCGGTATTGCTTGCAGTGTAATTCTTGAAATCGTGAAACTAGTTTAAGTTTCATCAGAGTGTTGTTGACTTTTCATGACGCACCTTCCGTAGTCGACTGCGTGATTGCTGTCTAGCATAAGTGTAACACAAGTCGAAGAAGACCTTATTGTATTATATTACATGGACAAGTTCAAAATTTGTTTGAAAGAGATACTTAACACGGAAGATAGGAAAATATTCACTAGGCCAAACTTGCACATATCCGTTGGCACGTAACTCTTGTACCTATAGCACGAAGCGAACAGCAGCATTCCTGCCCCCTCCCCCATAGGATAGGATTCTAGTTCAAGATGGGTTACTCCCCAGGCGCGCTGGCCTCATGGTTAGTGGGCTCGACTCCGGAGCGAGCAGTCCAGGTTCGTGCCTTGGCCGGGGACATTGTGTTGTGTTCTTGGACAAGACACTTTACTCTCACGGTGCCTCTCTCCACCCAAGTGTATAAATGGGTAGCGGCGAACGTAATGCTGGAGGGTAACCCTGCGTTGGACTAGCATCCCATCCAGGGGGGAGTAGAAATACTTCTAGTCGCTTCATGCTACTGAAACTGGGATAAGCTCCGGCCTGCTGGACCACACTTAGCTGGTATGCAGACTTTACCTTCCTTTACCTCAGTATTTTACCAGGTAGCTCCAACAGTTTTCGAAGATACCCATTTGTAATCCTGTTTAACAAACGTGGTGGGTAACTTAATAATTATTTTTTCTTCTTTTCGTCGAGTTCATTTCAATATGGCGCTACTTTGGTGGGTAAAAGAGGAAAAAAGAGCTTTGAGTTATGTGGTTTAACCTTGAGCCGACCGTTTCAATTTCTCGAAAAGTTAACAGAATCCATTTTGTCGACAGGGATTGTTCGCGTTGGTGGACGTTCTAAGAGTGAGAAGCTGCTGCCCTTTATGCTCAGTTTTCTTCGAGAACAGGCTCGTGAAAGTAGGGAAATCCCTGGGAGGATAACCAGAGCGAGAAGCAAAGCTCGAAAAAAAATGAGAGAGATAAGAGAAAATGGACAACTGGAACTGTCTATAACTGTGCTGAAGTTTTCGAGGAGAGGAATCATGTCTTACCAAGTACTGAAGCATTTTATGTTCGAGCGTCACGCTAAATGGTTTGAGAGAGAATTTGAAAGAAACGACAGTAAAAGTGCTTCTGATCTCTTCTGCGAATGGCTTGGCGTAGAAAGACGTGTGGCTGCTAAAGATTTCAGAGACCGAGATGATTATGGTCCCTACAAGGACGACTTCCAGATGCAGGTATCTTTTCGGACCTTCGCAAACGAGGACGATGTCGAAGAAGACGAAACCAGCAGTGCCATGAAACCTTCAGAAGTGGTCATTTGTGAAACCGAAGACACCAGAAAGCCCACCCAACTGCTCAAAAATCTTCAAGGTACGGAAATCATGTCGGAAGATGAAGAAAGGCGCACATTCCTTTCTCAACGGCTGTCGCAACAGCAGCGCTGGAATATTTACAGACTGTGGATTGAAAGAGCCGAGAAACACTATTTGCAGAAGGTACAGACGAACCAACCTGAATACGAAAGGTTGTCGGCTCGCACGAATGAGTTAATTCAAGAGGAGAACTTGTTTGTTCTTCAGAAAGCACGTGTAATTGGCATGACAACAACAGGCGCAGGCAAGCACCGCCGGATTCTTCAGCGGATTCGCCCCAGAATCGTTTGGTTGAAGAAGCCGCTGAAGTGCTGGAGGGTCATATTGTTACGTCATTGACACAGGGATGCGAGCACTTGATTCTGATTGGAGATCACCAGCAACTGAGACCCACCCCTGCAGTCTATGAATTAGCCAGAAAGTACAAACTGGATGTGTCGCTGTTCGAGAGAATGGTGAAAGCTGGAATTCAGTGTGAGAGGCTGTCCGTTCAACATCGCATGAGACCTGAGATCGCTGCCTTGATGAAGCACATCTACGACGATCTGGAAAACCATGAGTCAGTGGAGAAATACGAAGACATCAAAGGAATGAAGAAGAACATGTTCTTTATCGACCACAGCTATTTAGAGAAGTCCTGCGATCAGACGCACAGTCATGTCAATGAGCACGAGGCAAGGTATCTAGTGGCCCTGTGTCGTTATCTACTGCAGCAAGGCTACAGAGCCAATCAAATAACACTTCTGACAACCTACATGGGACAGATGTTCGCAATTAGAGACTGCCTCCGAGAGGAAGAGGGTCAAGCGGTGAGAAGTGTCCGATTGACGACAGTTGACAACTTTCAAGGTGAAGAAAACGACATCATTCTTCTTTCGCTCGTGCGCAGCAACAAAACCGAGAAAGTTGGCTTCATCAAGGTTGTAAACCGCGCATGTGTGGCGCTCTCTCGGGCCAAGAAGGGTTTCTACTGCATTGGGAACTTTGCTCTTCTCTCTAGACACAGTGATATCTGGGGTAAGATTGTGGCGGATTTAAAAGCGAGTGCGAGCATCGGAATGAGTTTGCGACTTGTCTGCCAGATCCATGGCGCGGAAGTGTCGGTGAAATTAGCCAATGATTTCAAGGACAAAGTCCCTAACGGGGATGCAAGCGTCCATGTAAAGTGCGCCTGGACTGCGGTCACTCCTGCAAACAGCTGTGCCATCCTCATGACGTTGAGCACAAGAAGTACAAATGTGTAGCGCCCTGCCGACGAAATATCAAGGGCTGTTCTCACGCATGTTCCAAGCTTTGTTTTGAAGACTGTGAAACGAATTGCCAAGTTATGGTACAGAAAACGCTACCACTGTGTAGACACACCAACACAGTGAGATGTGGCAGTGACCTGAACAGAATTCGATGTACAACACAGTGTGAAAAATTGCTTCCAAAGTGTGGCCATCGGTGTCAAAAGCGCTGTGGAGAACCGTGCACACAAAAATGTCAAACGCTGGTGAAGAAAACTGAGTGGCCATGTCGACACGATGTGAGAGTCGCCTGCTCTACAACCCCAGACGAGTGCCCTGTTCGGTGCTCGGCTGATTTAGACTGTGGTCACCAGTGTTCCGGAACATGCGGGGAGTGTCGAATGGGACGAATTCACAAACGATGCAGGTCCAAGTGTGGTCGCCTATTGGTTTGTTCTCATGAATGTACAGACTCTTGCATTGCGGCCTGTTCACCCTGTTCCAGGAAATGCGAAAACCGATGCCAACACAGCGATTGCAAGAAAACGTGTGGCGAGCCATGCGTGCCGTGTTACGAGAGGTGCACGTGGGAATGTCGTCATTACAAGTGTACGAGATTATGTGGAGAGTTATGCGACAGGCCAAGATGTAACGAACCGTGCAATAGAATCATGGTTTGTGGAAAACGTCGCCATATTTGTCGCGGTTTGTGTGGAGAATTGTGCATCTGCGCTTTTTGCGACAAGAATGATGGTTGTCCAATTACAGAGATCTTCTTCGGCGAGGAAGATGAGGACGATACGCTATTCCTTCAACTTGCAGACTGCAAACACATTTTTGCAGTGGCAGGACTGGACAGGTAAAAAATTTATAACAGGAACAGTAAACTTCGTCTTTTCTCATCACCATTGTCCTGTAGCCGAGGTAACATTACTCCTATTAGTAAATCAAGAATAATACAACTCAGGGGCACCCGACGATCAAATTAAGCAAAAAAGCCTCTGAGGGATAATTCTGGGCTCCTTGTAATGTTTAAAGACTGTTTAAAGAGTTGTTTTAATCAGCTAGAAAAATTTGATCCCTTCCGAAAATCTAAGGGACTGTTTTTCCCTGCATTTCTCTGGTTGCGAATCTTTTAGGTGATGTGTTAGTAAGAAATCAGTAGCTTTTTGGCAATGCATCATCCGAAAGTCTTAGAACGGGTAGACTCTCCGGAACAGATATTTCATCGAAGTTTCTCGTTGGGTGCCCCTGACAACTATTTACTTGTCGTTTTCGGAATTTCTTGCTAATGTCAAAAATTCTTATGAGAAATCTTCCATTAGTAATATTTGCATTGTGGAATTTTACACGATTCGATTCCAGGCGCTCCGAGTAGAGTAGGGGAGGCAGCGTGGCCGAGTGGCTAGAGCGTCGGATTTGAAATCCGTAGGTCGCAGGTTCAAATCCCGTTCTGACCGCTAGCTGATGTTGTTCTCGGAAGCCCCGAGTTCAACTTCTCGGTTGCGCTTGTAAATAGCCAACTGGTCTGCCTCCCGCCAGTTGGGATTCTTAACCTAGTTATGTTTATTTGAATATTAATTTGTCATTGTTTGTTTGCATTGGTCCTGAAAAGCCCCGATGGGGAGTGGCCAATTACGTATACATTACATTATACACATTATACACGTTCTCGTGAATGATACGTAACAAACAGCACAGTTTCGATTGGAAGGTTTTATGATGTAGTGCTTTTATTCGAAAGATACATGGACATGTCGGATGACGAGAATCAGGTGATACAACTCAAGTCCTGTCCTCGCTGTTCCACTCCCATCCGAACGAGTTTAAGATACGGCAATGTCATCAAACAGCGGCTACAAGACATAGAGCAAGTGAAGGTGCGCGTGCATGGTCATCCACGTGAGATGGATGAAACAAGGACAAGATTGCGAGCTCGTCTGGAAGACCTAGAGAAGATTTTTGATGGAGAGAATGAAATCATGGAGTGGAGGAGGCTAGAGCGAGGTGTACAGCGAATGACCAAAGGAACAGTGGCGGCAGTGACTGAAAACCAGGTGACGTTGATGGAGAGGTTTTGTGTTATGAACCAGAAAGTGAATCGGCAGCTTCTTGGGCCCTTCGGGAAACCGAGCGGCTATATTCGCGTGGAAGGTACGTACGTACTTAAGTAAAACCCATCAAAGCAATATCATTACTTTCTTCGCTCATCAATGGTTAATCTGCACTGAGATAAGCCTTAGTTGAGTATATTTATACCCTAGTGGAGAGACGCATGCGTGCTAAGTGCCGCGTTCACGTGCTTTGAACCAGTTCAAATGTTATATCATCATTTAAGATTGACGGGTGCTCTGATCCCCCCAGAAAGTTTAAAGTCAGAAGAAAGAAGTATCCTGGTTCCGGTTTCATTGCGCAAACGCGTTGAGTTTTAATAATGGTTGGCTCAATCTCGACTGTTGTGTTGCTAAAGAAAAGTATGTCAGCTCCTGGAAATCTGGAAAGTCGGTTTATCGCGCTAACCTTTCCTTTATGACATTGCGACTTTAGCGTGGAGCATAGTTCTCCTTAACTATATAAACGGAAACCTTGAGATATGGCGAGCTAGTAGATTTATACTTAGAATTTCATGACAGACATATTCGGCCATGGCAGAAGCTTATCGGAGTGATACGCTCCTGGCCTTGGACATTATGACCTAATCATATGCTAATAGTTGTATTTACACTGCCGTTTTTCAAAGCTCTTCCAGTGCAGAGGGAATTGGAGTATCTAAGAAAGCGTTTTATGTCCCAAGGAGTTACCGAGAGAGAACTTCGAGACATCAACGTAGAATTCAGCCGACAAAACCTCCAACTCGAGCTATGTTTGTTGCGCTACGACGTAAAGAAAGTGGGCCTGAATCTAAAGAAGAACTACCTCGATACAATGTCGGCTGTCCAAAATGAACTGTCCAGCGGCAGACTAGTGGAGGAGGAGAGACTGGACGTAATGCTGCAGGACTTGGGTGCTATCAGGTAATTAAACCGAGTACTTGCGAAATTCCATGTTGATGATAATTGAAAAAATATGGTCTGAACACATGATAAACTATGATAGGCTCCCTCACGTTTGCTGCACTAGCTAATCAACAGAAAAGTTCCAAGTCGATTTCCTTCACTTTAAGAAGTACGTGCCTTAGTGGAGCCCCAGTGGCCTCATGGTTAGTGCGCTCGTCTCCGGATCGAGCGGTCCGGGTTTAAGACCTGGGGCCCGTTTCTCGAAGCTCCCGGTAATTACCGGACCCGTTAAGCTGTTTTGTTTTCCATTCCAGATGGGTGTTTCAAAAGTTTTTAATATTATACAGTAAAGTTATTAGCTAAAGAAATAAAATGGACTTTATTAGAGTTCAGAACACATCCTACTCTTCCTGAGATTTTGATTTCAAAGTATGATTTCTGGCCCGTTGAGTTACCGGGTCTTTCGAGAAACGGGCCCCTGGCCCGGGAAACATCCTACCAGCTGCTTTGAGTCTACTTTGAGATGACAGTTATTCCTGTTTTTCTTTGCAGGCATGCCTACCGTTTTCTCTCGCCAATAACGCCCGAAGAAAAAAAAGAGATTGTGTCTGCGATGAACCTGTCTCAGGGCCGTTGGTACAAATGCCCCCAGGGACATGTCTACACAATTGGCGGGTGTGGACAAGCCATGCAGCGAAGCACATGTCCTGAGTGCAGGGTTGTGATTGGTGGAGCAAACCACCGATTGATTGAAGGAAACATGCCGGCGTTTGAGATGAACGACGTTAGAACGAGGATCGTTCGCCGCCAACAGAATTACAGATAAACAGATATATTTGCGGGTTAATTGTAACAGTTGATCCATCAAGGACCTGTTTACAAGTGGAGAGGGTTACCCTAGCCAGCGGGTTACCTTAGCACTCACAAGTTTCCTATTTTTTTTCGTCGTGTTTACAAGGCAGCTGGTTACCCTGGGAGGCGGGTTAAATTTTTTCCGTCTTAAACACTCCAGGTAGGGTTACCCGCCCACCCGAGTTAATTTTTAATTGCTTCTAGGCCCTTTGAGTGTAACCGAGCTTTAAGTTGTCCAGGGTTGTAGGGTTACCCTGCCTGTGAAGGTTTGCTTGTAAACTCGGGCTATATTTTGTCCTCCAGCTAGGGCTAACCCGCTTGCAAGGGTAACCCTCCTTTTTACCATTTTTTGACATACCAAATTACGTTTAAATGAGCAGACCTCGAAACAGTCTAAGGTAGAAAAAGTAATTTAAGGTGGCTCTGAACCCCATGTAGAGAATTTTTTTAAAAGCGGTTTTAATTTTCAATAAAGCGCTGTTGAAAACGGACTTCATACTAAAAATCGTGCAATTTTACAGTTTTTCAATTGCGAAGGGATAGACCTTATACTTTCTAAATCTCTTTTGGTTTAGGCTCAAATTGTAGTTTAATCATTACTCTTCCAAAAGCCGTATGCCGAATTCTATTTTAGAGCGTCAGAATATCAGTAAAGCGATTTTTTTGTCAACCCCATTTAGCCAATTTGGGCCTTTTCTTCTCTTATTCTGGCCTATTGAACGCGCGTTCGCATTTAAATTTGCGACCTCGCCGATTATGAATAATTAATGACGTCAAGGCATTCTGCGCGATGTTGCATCTTATCCTGCTTATCAAAATTCTACAATAAGAAGAAATTTCACTGTACCGTTTTTAAAATATAAGCGCTTAAAGCTTAAATCAAGCGTGTCTTTAGCAGGTCATAGTGTTGCTATGGTAACCTATTGTGTCACGAAAATAATACCAAAGTGTTCTCCAGTGATTGAGCAGTTTTTTGATACCATGATTGTAGCATCAATTGATAAAGAGTGGTAATTATGACCCATCAAAATCTAAGTCTTGGAATATGCTGGAAACTGTTTTGAGCCACCTTAAAAGTAGTAATCACTTATATAGAAATAGTAATATATATCCTCTCTTCAGTAAATTAATATATTCATATGTGAAGCATTTATGTCAAGTAATATATACTCTAACAACGTAAGAATTCTTTAGCAAGAAAATTAAGATTCAAAGTGTAACTAGGTCCGTAATAAGGTGTGATTAAATTACGGACTCTGTACCAGTTGAGATCAATCCTAGAGGCTGACACGAAAAATAGTTTTTTCCAAGCGGTTTTTTGAGCTGATAAATCTTAGATGTACGCAGTCTGTTGAGTAGCATCTCCAGCTAATCAATAACTCAGTGAATGAAGTTAATTAGAGTACCTGACGATTTCCTCTAACACCGTGATCATTTCCAACCTAGTCCCGGGAACACTCCAGTATCTTACGTTGCATTGTGAAACGAAACTCGTTCGTTGAGCTTTCTTATTTAAAGTTGGTATTGAATTTCTCTTTTCTCGAATTTTGTTACGTTTGATTGAGTGTCGTAACAAATCCTAGGGTCGGATGCAGACAATCCAATGGACCAATCAAAACTCGAAGCAATTACAAGAAGCTGACGAGACGAGAAGCGTGGGAAAACCCGTGCAAACGAGCGATTGGCTCTGGTTTTACTTCTGCTGATTGGATGAAAAAGTCCCGCGAGTTCCTCCTGAAGCCATCGTGTAGCGTACAAATACGATATCAATTAACGTTTCTGAGTAAAAACCGCTTAAACAGATACCCATTAAGGACTTCGTGTTGTGTGTGATGTAGTGCATTTAAAATCAGTTGCTAGGTTCCCACTTTGTTACATTAGTGTTCTTCAGAAAGGCTACGTCACGGGTATTTTAAGTTATTTTGACCATCGACAAGATAATCTTTAAATTGAAGGAAACCTGAAAATAATACTTAAGAAAGATAGAAAAACACCAAAGAGATAATAATAAACCATAAAGGAACAAGGATGGCTAAGGATGGAGAAGATTAACACGGATTACCAACAACGAAATTGAAAAAGTTAGGCCAAATTTTTCAAACCGCGTTTAACCATGACGCAGCTCCTTTAGGGAAATATAATACGGAGTAAATAAACGATTGCTACCGTAAAAACTACTGGATTATGTTTTCTTTCTTAAATCTGATGTTTTCCAGCGTGTGTTCTCGTGGGTTACCCATTTTTTTCCCGCGGGTTATCCCTAATATTCCCCATTCTTCCATTGTGGCTTCCCATAGGGTATATGAGCTATTTCTCCCGTAATTCGACAGTGAATTCCTACTGGGTGCCCTTTATTTTCCCTGTTCTTTCACTGTGTGACCCCATAGGGTACGTGTTACTTCCCCCGTAATTCTACTGTAAGTTCTTACAGGGTAACCGTTATTTTCCTTGTTCTTCTATCATGGGTTCACATAGGGTACGTCCTGTTTACCCCATCGGATAATTCTACTATGAATTCTCACAGGGGACCCTTTATTTTCCCTGATCTTCCATTGTGGGTTCCACAGCCGGGATACCCTCTATTTTGCCCTTTCTTCGCCTGTGAGCTCACGCAGGGCACTTCCCATTTTCCCAGTATTTCCACTGTAGGTTCCCCATGCGCTTACTTAACCGTTACACCCTGGGTTCGTCCATGTGCGTACTTTCCCATTTCGCGCGCCATCTGCTCCTCCTCTCCCTTGCATACTCTAATGCACTGTTACCGTAGGGTAAGGATGTAAGTTCCCCCATACATATATTGTGGATGCACCCAGATGATGTCGATGATCCCAGTGGATTGCCTGCGAGTTCCCTTGTGTTCCCTCTGAATTCTCTGACTATTCAGTCTCTCGGAGCTAGCTCGGTCAATCGGGCTGGCTCGGTGTACAAGATCTCGCCTCGCCACTCTTTCTTTCGTATAAAATATGAGAAGCCGGGCTGGCCCGGTTACCAAGATCTCGGTAACCGGGACGAAACTTAGACAAAGTAGTTTCTCTTAATTTGAAACATGGCGGCCGAAATGGCATAATTATTGTCTTGTATGTATTTTCACTTTAGGAGTATGAGAATTACCTTTATTAGTAAAGTCATAAGAGTCCACAAAGCTATGACAGTCGGGAAAGATAAAAGTTTATGTTCCACCATTTTGGTTGTGTTTGTGGATTTTATTCCCGTTGACCGGGCTAAAATTTCCCAAATGAACAGAAACACAAAATTCATCCCGGGAAGGTAACCGGACTCAAATTTCTTCGACAAGGCTAAAACACTCTACTTCCCACGCCTTTTCGCCTCCAGCAAGAATGCAAGCAGGCAAATGATTTTGCTTTCGTCAAAACATTATTCCAAATCGTTCACAAAGACCCAAAATCACGCCAACAGTGAGTGCGTGACAAAAAGTATTGTCACCGTCACACGTATCCTCACTGTACATCCTAATAATACTTCATGCAGTTCGAAACGTCAACATTTCGAAGCATTAGCAAGGTATAAATAACTTAAAAAATAAATTTTTACCTCCTTTGGTTTGTAATATCCTGAATCTTGCACACTGATTCTTCCCCTGCACCGTTTCAGCGGCGTTCGCGACGGTGCTCATATTTGAAGAAAACAATAACTGCCAAGTCCTCATCCGTGTTTGTATCTTTGTCAGTATCAGGAATCTGTACTATTTTTGTCGTTTGATTCAGCCAGTAGTAACCGCGGAATGTCCATTTTGAAGCTTAAGACGTTTGTACATCATCCATGTTGACTGAACACGTGTATTGGAGGCAAGCGTCACAACATTTTTGTACATGGGGGAGAGGGTCGGGCTAGTTGCACCAAAGTACCGGTACAGTCATGTAACACTAACACTTTCACTGGTCGTCAAGGGTAGATAACTGACTGAGCTACACGCCACAGCGCCAAACCGGAGAAGATAAACATCTCGCTCCTTTCGGGCTTTGCCTATGAGCATTGCGTGACCATAAAACTCAGACAAACTCAGACAAACAAACCGAGGACATGGTGGAAGATTTGACGCGTTTACAACCGCGTAAGCAATTGTTTCTATAAAAAAAAAATGGCGTTCATTTTCCCCCTTAGATTTCGTGCTCTTCGTTAAATCCTTTTTTAAAAGTTTTCGGGGTCTGAGTTTTACAGGTCAGAGATTTTGGAGCCTGAGTTTTCGGGGGTTTTAAGTTCTTCACTGTTTGATCGACGCGACAGCGATAAATTAGCCGGAGAAGATAAATATAAAGCTCCTTTCTGGCTCAGTGTTGCCTATAAACATTGCGCGAGACGAGTACAGGTTTTAATGTTTTTTTTTTTAATTTCGGGGGGGTCTGAGTTTTCGTGACACCCGTGGGATCGTACTCAGTCCACCAAATTACTGAAATTATTGTAAACATGATGGCAAGTCACGTTATTAGCTGTTATTTGCTGTCTCCATTGTACGATTGCACGCATGTTTAATCCAAATAGTGAGTGAGATTAATCTAGTTGACTATCTACTGACTCAGAGAAAAATTGGCCGATGTTAGTCGTGTGCAACGCGAGCGAATTGCCGACTCTTTCCTGAGTTTCGTGCCCGAACTGTTGCAGGATCGTGTGGAGTTACAGAACTGTATGAGTGTTGAAAAGCTGCATTTATTTCATAAAGAAATCAACGACAATGATGACAATAACCTTTTAAAGCGCATAAATAAATAATTGAAGAAAGTCATCTATATTCCTGATATATTTTATTTCCTACAATCTATTTTTTTTTCGGGGACAAAATAGAAAATAAAAAAAACATTGGCTTGACTCGTGATTTACTCGAGGTTGACTCGTGACTCGAGGTCGAGTTGGGCTTGCGCTTGGCTCCTGCAACGCTACAACTCAGAGGGAACATAACACAGACGTATTCGTCGCTTTGAGTTGGGCTGGTGTATTCGAACAAGTCGCAAACAGTGTGCTCTTCTGACTTCGTCTTTCGGAAATATAAGCAAGATTGTGCCTTCCGTGTAAGTGGTGTTTTGCAGCTCGCTAAAAACAGGTCCTCCGGTATATACGAAAAACTTCCCACTCCTCCAATTGTTCCTCTCAGATGCCATGATGGCTAGAAGGGTCTTTCTTCCAACGACCAAGAGAGGCAGATAAGAGAGACCCTGGGAACGAGGTTGGGTTTTACACACCTTGTGACGTCAACTGTATAATTTGCATGTTTTTAAGGCGTGCGGAATGTCGCACATTTTTGACTTGAATTAGCCAACTTCGAAGCGGGAGGAAAAATTCGTGCGCGCTTGTTCGAAGCCCAAACTCAAAAACTACGAATCAGA
>JAHPZR010037962.1:0-11385 GCA_019787425.1 Platygyra sinensis | reverse complement strand
CTGGTGCTATCGCTCTGAGATGTGGCCGTCTGCCTGCAGTTGCCAACGCTTTTCTGATCACCGTGAAACATGTCGATTTCAGCAGCGAAAAAGAGACAGACCATCACACTTCTCGTGATTCAGACGGCTATCCTCTTACTGGAGTGGATGAAGTACCAAATGCTAAGCAATCCCCGACTCAGAATAATTGCTGAACATTAATGCCTAATTACTCAATTAAATATAAATTTGTCAGTAAATGTACATCATAGCTGATTCAGAACCTGTTGACACGACTCAACAAGCTGTTGACACGAATCAACAAGTGACTTCAAAAACACCAACCAAACAGAAAAACCCAAAACATGTGGCTGCCGGCAAAGCTATTGCTGCGAAAACCAAACAGGCTCGCGAGGCACCAAAAAAAGCTTTAGCTGAGGTTCAGATCATCCTTGCAAATCAAAAGCTTAAAAATGACACTCCTGCGCCGGCCGACCCACCACCGTCTGACACTCCAGCGACCGAAAGCATTCTAACAACAACACAATGGCTAATGGTCACCGACATTTTCGTTTCAGTGGCGAGTATCTACTACAAACGTCGAGATATCAAAAGCCTGTTAACCAAAAGAGCTACTCAGGACGGTGATACCATGCCTCCCGCACCACCGCCATCGCCCGTTGAGCCAAAAAGAAAAGGAGACATCCGTCCGATGGATTAAACTTTCTTTTTTTAATGATAAATGGGACTGAAATTTGACATCGTTCAGTCCAAATGCTCAAAAACAGCTTTACATTCCTCAATCTGCAGGTTTGAATATATCTCTTCTGAGAAAGAAAAAAAATTATGGGATGCGATCTCTTATATGGATTCTCTCCCGCGCGATGAAGGGCTGCTGGACATTGACCTCCATGTAAAAAATTGCACAAAATTCTCATGAAAAACACGAAAATGGTCACGCCCCAGGCGAGTTCAGTGTGCTGGAACGTATGGCAAAAGAGACACCCCATATCTACCCACGCTTTTTCACAACCGGCGATGTGTATGAATGCGTCTTAGGAATATTGGACACATTCAACCATTTTTACGTGTGAGAAAAAGAGACGTCTACCATTGCACAGTTGATGTCCTTTTGGAGATGATAACGACCGAATGTGTCGGCTGATTGCCGATCTGTCGCTCATCACATTGCGCCTCAAGGGCGGATGGTCATTGAGGCCAGCTTGATCGAGCCAATGGAAAGCTTCCAAAAAACAAGATCAACGGAAAAAATGGCGAGCTTGCTGGATGCTTCACTGACCAATTGAATATTTCATCCACATTGAATAACAATGCCAAAATTTGACATACCACTTACCTTAATCCAATCTGCTGCCATTGTTGGAATGGGTTTTGCCTGGATAAACTTCACATTGAAGGCTTTCAAAATGACCTGGCACATCATTTCAAGTTCACTAGAAGATGATTTAACACAAGAAGAAGAAACATTTTGGGAGAGGCATCCCTTTGAAGATTGTTTAGAGAAAGCCGACAACCTTTAAATTTTTCATCATAATTGAAAATATGTATCAAAAATATATCAACATGTTAGACGCAACTATATACTTCATTTTGCATGCGCAAAATTTGTTGTTTATTTTGGGACCTTTTACTACTTACTCTCTTGGAGCTGTTGGCCATATGAATAGATTTTGTTAGAAAAAAATGAAAGGTCGATTAAATATCTTGAAAGAAGGACTCTTAACTGGAGAAAAGGGTCTATAACTATGAAGAATCTAAAGAGCCTTTTTTTGATGAATTCATGGAAGAAAAAATGAATTGAAAAAATGGTTTCAAAAATATATCACATGTCAAACAACTCGCTCGCTGACAACAAGCTCGTGAAAACAATCTTAGATGCCGCAACTCTGACTGGATTAACCGCCGGCATCGGCTTGATTGCAAGAAAGGTCGCGAAAGAGAACTTCACTGCTGACCCTAGCACCAATGCCATGAACTATGCCAAGTTCACTGCTGTAATGGCTGGCAGCATCGCGCTGAAAGACCGCGCTGAATCTCCAAGGCCAAAAGATTCTTCCTGATTATGTTTAAAGATATAATCTTTTTTTATAAAGTGGCCAGCATCACTATTATGGTCAGTGGCGCAATTATCAATGCTGCGGCTTTCACTGGCAGCAACTATCTCGCATAATATTTGAGTGGCAGCAGAAAGGCTGCGTTAGCAGAAAAAACGCGTCATGACAAAGCCCTTGAAAAATATCAAGAAGATATGGCAAATTACACTCGCGAGCGCACACAGCTTCTTGACTGGATTGAGACCAACAGAGAAATCAAAGATCAGGCGAAGCAGAACTTCACGAACACCGATTACGTGTTCAAGCTCTACAACCAGGCGCACCCAGATTACAAATTGACGATGCCAAAAGAGCCGAAGTTTTCAGATTATCAGCCAAGCAATCAGCAAAAACAGGGCGAGCTTCTTTTTGTTGGTGGTAGTGCAGTCGCGCTTGGTTATGCGGCTTTTCGTTTCCTTTGAACTTTTTTTGGTATATTAATAAATGTATGCCAAGCTTCCCAAAATCTACTACAGCCCCCAGGGCTATTGGAAAGGGATTTCTGCAATTAAAAAGTTATCAGAAGTTGCAAAAGTGCCTGAAAATGTTGTCAAGCAGTGGCTCTTCAAGCAGGCTCTCTGGCAGATCTATCTTCCTGCGCCGCAACATGTTCCTCGCCCAAAATTTGATGTGGCGACACCTAACTCGGTCCACCAAGCAGACCTTCTTTTTCTTCCTCAGTGGCAGAAAGATCTACAAATATGCATTGACTGTTGTCGACGTCGCCAGCCGTTACAAAGAAGCTGAGCCATTGACCTCAAAAGACTCTGCTGAGGTTGCGAAGGCTTTTCAGTCGATCTACAGGCGCAGTCCTTTGACTTGGCCTCATATGCTGCAAGTTGACCCTGGCCGCGAGTTCATGGGCAGCGTGACCCAAGAAATGGAAAAACACAAAACATACATTTGCTGCGGCCGTACTGAAATTCACAGAGACCAGGCTATTGTCGAGCGTTTCAACCGCACGCTTGCCGAGCGCCTGTTTGGCCATCAGTATGCCATAGAAATGCTTTTGCCTGAGGGCACGCGGTCAACTGCGTGGGCCAAAAGGCTCCACGAGGTTGTCAGTGCCCTTAACAATGAGGTGACCAGCCTTACTGGTAAAAAGCCTGCGGTTGCAATCAAAGAGAAAGTGGCTGCCTCAAAACCGTCAACAAAATATTCCAGGCCTGTTGGATTGAAAGAACAAAAACTTCCTCCTCTTATCAATGTTAGATATTTGTATCAGCCTGGCAAACTTGAAGGCAGTACCAAAAGAGCTACAGACCCTATCTGGTCCTTGAAAGTCTACCAAGTTGTTAAAAATACCACCAAGCCTAATGAGCCAGTTGTCTATTATTTGTCTGACGGGCCCAGCGCAGCTTTGTTCGTGAAGAGCTGTAGTTTGTGCCTCCTAATACACAGCTTCCGCCCGCCTCATTGCTCTATGCCCATATGCTAATGTGTGCTCCTCAGAGTTCAGGTATTCAGTTTCAACATCCTTAGGTTTGTCTTCACACGTAATGTCCTGCATGCTATTCGTCCTACTAATTGGACTTGTGAAAGCATCTTCAAGCTCCTCATGGAACTGGACCTTGGTTTTAGCTAGCTCCACTACGTTCCCTGCTTCAGCGGTTTGATTGTCTAACCTCAGCTCTTCCTTTAATCTACTGCACTAGCCTTTGAGACACTAGACCTTCACGAACAACCAGAGAAAACACTTCGAACATCATCTTTGAGTTCAGATATTGGTAGGTTAGATGAAACAATCTGAGTCAGTTCCATAAAGTTATCATCTGCTATAGTGCCTTTACCGCCTGTAGCCTTTGTAACCTCTTTTTGATCTATTGATTTGATGTAGCCATAATAGATTCTATTATGCTCAGCATGACGATTCTCCTCATGCTTCTTCTCAACAGCTCCATCAGCTAGTAACTGGATAAAATTGTAATAAACATGTGCATATTGCTTCCACTGAGCGTCTAAGCGGTGAGCTTCGTTTCGAACTTCAGGTAAAAACTTGTAATCCTTACAGTACTCGTTAAGCCTACGATAAATCTTCGTAATTTCACTTAGATGCCCAGCTTTAGACCTCTTTAATGCTACAATCCTCTCAGAAATCACAGAATCATCAATAACGGAAGGCAAAGCTCTTTTTCCAGCTACTTCGACATCATCAATACCATGCTGGCCTTCCGCCATCTTGTAATGAATCAAGATTGCAACAATAACAATGAAAACGTACTTCCAAACGACGAATCCCTCCGCAATCTTGCAGCTCAAATCCACCTTCGGGTACATAGATCACTTAAAGCAAATCCAGGTTCAATCCAGCTTATCCCAAGTTCGCTGTGCCCACGGCATCAACAGTGTCAACATTTAACGTGCCAGTTTGACCTTCCGCCATCTTGAATGCAATTACGCTAACAACAGCATACAAATATGCTTCAAAATGACGAATATCTCCACAGTCTTTCCACCAGAATACTCTCACAAACGTAAAATCTCCAAGGCAACTCCAGGTTCAGTCCAGAACATTAATCCAGCTTCGTTTTCCTCATGAAATTTTAAGGAAATGTGATGTATGTAAATCCAAAACACGAGATCAATCACAAACCTCTAGCTCTTTGTCGTTCTTTATTGTCGTCAATCGGCCCATTCAGCGCTCCACAAGCGGAATACTCAGCCTATACTTATTTGATTCAAAATAACCGTGCCGCCACAGCAGTTAAACTCGAAAATACTTCAAATACAACTCCATAAAAGGACGAGAAAAGCAAAGCTATGCAAAGCTATACAAAGGCTTAAAATTTTGTGGCTGAACTGCCAAAACCTGAAAGATCACGTGACTAAAGAAACAATGAAATACATTAAAATAATTACCATCTGGCGGGAAGGACGCGACACCCATTGTCCGGTTCTGGTTGGAACAATTTTTGCTGTCGTGTAAACAGCCTTTATGGCAAGATGCAAGTCAATGATGGCTAACGTGCTAGAGTGTCCGGTTGGTGTAATTTATGTTTCAAATTTGCCGAGCATTACGGTGATTTCACTGATAAACTATATTTTCAACTTTAAGTCAATTGCCGTGTGGAATATAATTATCAATGGTTAGAATTATGCAGAGTACAAATAATTACATTGAATATATTCTTTAAAACATTGCATAACTTTGACTCCCTGATTTCAATTGACTTAATGGTGACAGGTCAACTTGTTACTAGGGTCCCCGCGATGAGAGTAGGGCACAAGTTAGTGCCTGCATAATCGCACGACCAGTCTATGAGAGGCTATGGCTGGAGTTTAGTGGATGTTACATACCGGTCGTGACATATTTCGTAGTGAAAAAAGTCAAAACATGCATGAGATGGTCCACGATCGAAGTTGACGCACTTTGCACAGTGCCAGTCACCAGAACACTTTTGCCGGCAATATACGTAAAAGGACTTAGGAAGGATAGGACAAGAACATTTTCCTCTCTCCGTTGCGTCACATGCAGCACAGCTGTGAATCACGTCATTCTCAGGGTATGGGTAGTATTTTTGCAGCTGGTAGTAGCTGGTCAAATACTGGCGATAGATACATTGAAGCATTGGAAGGTCCCTTTCTCCCAATGCATCTCTACAAAGCCTTGACCAGCTAAATTGGACGACTGTTGTTCCGCTCCTCAGTGCTGCCAAGAAGAAGCGAACCCCATCAGGTGTGGTGTTATGAACAAGGTAACATAGCATTTTGTCCGTGTATCCATCTTGGAGATCCATATCAAATTGACTATTAACTTCTTCTGTATCACTTGTGTCTGATTCTGCAATCTTCTCTTTCCTTTCTCTGTCACCTCTTTCTTTGTAACCAGCAGAGCTTCCTTCTTGATCTGAATCAGATGCGAGAACTTCTGAATCTTCTGCTTCAATTCTCTCTTCTTTCTTATTTCTCTCTGGCTTTCGCTCATTCTTCGCATCCGCTTTTAAATTTTGTTTCATCCCTTTCTTCCCTTGGCGTCACAGTTATGATTACACTGTTGCTAGATTTCTGCACTTTCCCACCATTGTTTTATATTCATTAACACTCACATTAGAATGCTTGTTTCTCAAATGGTGAGACAAGTGCAATGTGTCTTTGCCACAATGGGGTAGCAGATAAGTAATGTGCGTTTTCTCTTGCAGGTTTAGGGGCTGGCGGTCGTTCATGGCCCTTGTCATCCCTTTATGCTTTCTGGACAGGTGGTTGTCTAGACGTTTAAGATTTTTGCCCATCTGTGCACACCCATTGACGCGGCAGATGCCACTTTTTCCCTGAAATGATAAGCATTAAGCGATAGTAAACATAAGTGTTTTCAGGGCACTAAATGCTCAGTTGGTTAATATTAAATGAATTGTTGATATAAACATTGTCAGTTACACTAAACTTCTATAACGGCATCATCAATTATTGATCACTCACCTTGGACCAATATCATCATCTAAGAATAGTATTTTTCATGGCACAGCTAACTTGGGATAAGCTGGTTTGAACCTGGATTTGCTTTAAGTGATCTATGTACCCGAAGGTGGATTTGAGCTGCAAGATTGCGGAGAGATTCGTCGTTTGAAAGTACATTTTCATTGTTATTGTTGCAATCTTGATTCATTACAAGATGGCGGAAGGCCAGCATGGTAATGATGATGTCGAAGTAGCTGGAAAAAGAGCTTTGCCTTCCATTATTGATGATTCTGTGATTTCTGAGAGGATTGTAGCGTTAAAGAGGCCTAAAGCTGGGCATCTAAGTGAAATTACGAAGATTTATCGTAGGCTTAACGAGTACTGTAAGGATTACAAGTTTTTACCTGAAGTTCGAAACGAAGCTCACCGCTTAGATGCTCAGTGGAAGCAATATGCACATGTTTATTATGATTTTATCCAGTTACTACCTGATGGAGGTGTTGAGAAGAAGCATGAGGAGAATCGTCATGCTGAGCATAATAGAATCTATTATGGCTACATCAAATCAATAGATCAAAAAGAGGTTACAAAGGCTACAGGCCGTAAAGGCACTATAGCAGATGATAACTTTATGGAACTGACTCAGATTGTTTCATCTAACCTACCAATATCTGAACTCAAAGATGATGTTCGAAGTGTTTTCTCTAGTTGTTTGTGAAGGTCTAGTGTCTCAAAGGCTAGTGTAGTAGCACAAGAAGATGCAAAGTTGCAGAAGATTCTCTCTGAAAAGAAATTGGAGCAGTTAAAAAGGGCCAAAGAGAGAAGATTAAAGGAAGAGCAGCTGAGGTTAGACAATCAAATCACTGAAGCAGGGGACGTAGTGGAGCTAGCTAAAACCAAGGTCCAGTTCTATGAGGAGCTTGAAGATGCTTTCACATGTCCAATTAGTAGGACGAATAGCATGCAGGACATTACGTGTGAAGACAAACCCAAGGATGTTGAAACTGAATACCTGAACTCTGAGGAGCAAACGTTAGCATATGGGCACAGAGCAATCAGGCGGGCGGAAGCTGTGTATTAGGCGGCACAACCAACAGCTCTTCACGAACTTGGGCCCATCAGACAAATAATAGACAACTGGCTCATTAGGCTTGGTGGTATTTTTAACAACTTGG
The DNA here is from genome assembly GCA_019787425.1 of Platygyra sinensis. Classification (NCBI taxonomy): domain Eukaryota; kingdom Metazoa; phylum Cnidaria; class Anthozoa; order Scleractinia; family Merulinidae; genus Platygyra; species Platygyra sinensis. The sequence goes on along the minus strand of JAHPZR010037962.1, from coordinate 3,722 downwards.
TAGACTTTCAAAGACCAGATAGGGTCTGTAGCTCTTTTGGTACCGCCTTCAAGTTCGCCAGGCTGATACAAATATCTAACATTGATAAGAGGAGGAAGTTTTTGTTCTTTCAATCCAACAGGCCTGGAATATTTTGTTGATGGTTTTGAGGCAACCGCTTTCTCTTTGATTGCAACCACAGGCTTTTTACCAGTAAGGCTGGTCACCTCATTGTTAAGGGCACTGACAACCTCGTGGAGCCTTTTGGCCCACGCAGTTGACCGTGTGCCCTCAGGCAAAAGCATTTCTATGGCATACTGATGGCCAAACAGGCGCTTGGCAAGCGTGCGGTTAAAACGCTCGACAATAGCCTGGTCTCTGTGAATTTCAGTGCGGCCGCGGCGAATGTATGTTTTGTGTTTTTCCATTTCTTGGGTCACGCTGCCCATGAACTCGCGGCCAGGGTCAACTTGCAGCATCTGAGGCCAAGTCAAAAGACTACGCCTGTAGATTGACTGAAAAGCCTTCGCAACCTCAGCAGAGTCTTTTGAGGTCAATGGCTCAGCTTCTTTGTAACGGCTGGTGACGTCGACAACAGTCAATGCATATTTGTATATCTTTCTGCCACGAGGAAGCTTGTCATGAGGAAGAAAAAGAAGGTCTGCTTAGTGGACCGAGTTAGGTGTCGCCACATCAAATTTTGGGCAAGGAACATGTTGCGGCGCAGGAAGATAGATCTGCCAGAGAGCCTGCTTGAAGAGCCACTGCTTGACAACATTTTCAGGCACTTTTGCAGCTTCTGATAATTTTTTAATTGCAGAAATCCCTTTCCAATAGCCCTGGGGGCTGTAGTAGATTTTGGCAAGCTTGGCATCCATTTATTAATATACCAAAAAAAGTTCAAAGGAAACTAAAAGCCGCATAACCAAGCGCGACTGCACTACCACCAAAAAAAAGAAGCTCGCCCTGTTTTTGCTGATCGCTTGGCTGATAATCTGAAAACTTCGGCTCTTTTGGCATCGTCAATTTGTAATCTGGGTGCGCCTGGTTGTAGAGCTTGAACGCGTAATCGGTGTTCGTGAAGTTCTGCTTCGCCTGATCTTTGATTTCTCTGTTGGTCTCAATCCAGTCAAGAAGCTGCGTGCGCTTGCGAGTGTAATTTGCCATATCTTCTTGGTATTTTTCAAGGGCTTTGTCATGAGGCGTTTTTTCTGCTAACGCAGCCTTTCCGCCGCCACTCAAATATTGTGCGAGATAGTTGCTGCCAGTGAAAGCCACGGCATTGACAATTGCGCCACCAACCATAATAGTGATGCTGGCCATTTTATAAAAAAAGATTATATCTTTAAACGTAATCAGGAAGAATCTTTTGGCCTTGGAGATTCAGCGCAGTCTTTCAGTGCGATGCTGCCAGCCATTACAGCAGTGAACTTGGCATAGTTCATGGCATTGGTGCTAGGGTCAGCAGTGACAAAGCCCTTGAAAAAATACCAAGAAGATATGGCAAATTACACTCGCAAGCGCACGCAGCTTCTTGACTGGATTGAGACCAACAGAGAAATCAAAGATCAGGCGAAGCAGAACTTCACGAACACCGATTACGCGTTCAAGCTCTACAACCAGGCGCACCCAGATTACAAATTGACGATGCCAAAAGAGCCGAAGTTTTCAGATTATCAGCCAAGCGATCAGCAAAAACAGGGCGAGCTTCTTTTTTTTGGTGGTAGTGCAGTCGCGCTTGGTTATGCGGCTTTTAGTTTCCTTTGAACTTTTTTTGGTATATTAATAAATGGATGCCAAGCTTGCCAAAATCTACTACAGCCCCCAGGGCTATTGGAAAGGGATTTCTGCAATTAAAAAATTATCAGAAGCTGCAAAAGTGCCTGAAAATGTTGTCAAGCAGTGGCTCTTCAAGCAGGCTCTCTGGCAGATCTATCTTCCTGCGCCGCAACATGTTCCTTGCCCAAAATTTGATGTGGCGACACCTAACTCGGTCCACTAAGCAGACCTTCTTTTTCTTCCTCATGACAAGCTTCCTCGTGGCAGAAAGATATACAAATATGCATTGACTGTTGTCGACGTCACCAGCCGTTACAAAGAAGCTGAGCCATTGACCTCAAAAGACTCTGCTGAGGTTGCGAAGGCTTTTCAGTCAATCTACAGGCGTAGTCTTTTGACTTGGCCTCAGATGCTGCAAGTTGACCCTGGCCGCGAGTTCATGGGCAGCGTGACCCAAGAAATGGAAAAACACAAAACATACATTCGCCGCGGCCGCACTGAAATTCACAGAGACCAGGCTATTGTCGAGCGTTTTAACCGCACGCTTGCCAAGCGCCTGTTTGGCCATCAGTATGCCATAGAAATGCTTTTGCCTGAGGGCACACGGTCAACTGCGTGGGCCAAAAGGCTCCACGAGGTTGTCAGTGCCCTTAACAATGAGGTGACCAGCCTTACTGGTAAAAAGCCTGTGGTTGCAATCAAAGAGAAAGCGGTTGCCTCAAAACCATCAACAAAATATTCCAGGCCTGTTGGATTGAAAGAACAAAAACTTCCTCCTCTTATCAATGTTAGATATTTGTATCAGCCTGGCGAACTTGAAGGCGGTACCAAAAGAGCTACAGACCCTATCTGGTCTTTGAAAGTCTACCAAGTTGTTAAAAATACCACCAAGCCTAATGAGCCAGTTGTCTATTATTTGTCTGATGGGCCCAAGTTCGTGAAGAGCTGTTGGTTGTGCCGCCTAATACACAGCTTCCGCCCGCCTGATTGCTCTGTGCCCATATGCTAACGTTTGCTCCTCAGAGTTCAGGTATTCAGTTTCAACATCCTTGGGTTTGTCTTCACACGTAATGTCCTGCATGCTATTCGTCCTACTAATTGGACATGTGAAAGCATCTTCAAGCTCCTCATAGAACTGGACCTTGGTTTTAGCTAGCTCCACTACGTCCCCTGCTTCAGTGATTTGATTGTCTAACCTCAGCTGCTCTTCCTTTAATCTTCTCTCTTTGGCCCTTTTTAACTGCTCCAATTTCTTTTCAGAGAGAATCTTCTGCAACTTTGCATCTTCTTGTGCTACTACACTAGCCTTTGAGACACTAGACCTTCACAAACAACTAGAGAAAACACTTCGAACATCATCTTTGAGTTCAGATATTGGTAGGTTAGATGAAACAATCTGAGTCAGTTCCATAAAGTTATCATCTGCTATAGTGCCTTTACGGCCTGTAGCCTTTGTAACCTCTTTTTGATCTATTGATTTGATGTAGCCATAATAGATTCTATTATGCTCAGCATGACGATTCTCCTCATGCTTCTTCTCAACACCTCCATCAGGTAGTAACTGGATAAAATCATAATAAACATGTGCATATTGCTTCCACTGAGCATCTAAGCGGTGAGCTTCGTTTCGAACTTCAGGTAAAAACTTGTAATCCTTACAGTACTCGTTAAGCCTACGATAAATCTTCGTAATTTCACTTAGATGCCCAGCTTTAGGCCTCTTTAACGCTACAATCCTCTCAGAAATCACAGAATCATCAATAATGGAAGGCAAAGCTCTTTTTCCAGCTACTTCGACATCATCATTACCATGCTGGCCTTCCGCCATCTTGTAATGAATCAAGATTGCAACAATAACAATGAAAATGTACTTTCAAACGACGAATCTCTCCGCAATCTTGCAGCTCAAATCCACCTTCGGGTACATAGATCACTTAAAGCAAATCCAGGTTCAAACCAGCTTA